>JACBWW010000022.1:3278334-3370251 GCA_020086605.1 Lanius collurio
ATTGACTCTTCTTCCATTTTTAGCAAAAGGATGTATATTAAGAAATAAAAATGCAAATAATTGTTCCTCCTGCTTGCTATTCATTGCTCAGATACTGAAAGTCTCTTTATGAATAACATGAATGGATGTTCTTGTCAGTAGCAACAACATTTACAGAATGTATGTTACATTAAAGATGAAATTGAAAGTAAAGATGGGATTCTACTAAAAGAGACATCAAAACATGCAGATTATCTCACCCTTGCCAAGACTGCTCACCTTTTGTCAAGATGCTTTTCTTAGTATTCAAAAACCTTTTGTATTTGATGTTGACTAGTTGAATCTGTTATTACCTGTCAAAGTGAGCCTCTGCAAACATTTGTGGTATCAGAAGGAAATAAACAGCAAGTTATTATAAAGCATAACAAAAACCTGGGATGTTTCATAAGCTATAGAAAGTTTCCACCATTTAGTTAAAGATGTTCCTTGTGAGAAACACAGAGAAATGTTCTGAAATGGAAATACAGAACATCTGATTCCCCAAAGTCTTTTAGTGCACTTCAGGAGCTCCTGCAGGCCCCACCAGCACGGCAGCTTTGTACCCAATGCTATCCATAAAACTAACACAGAGGTGATCACAGAGCAAACTGCAAAGGTCCCAGCAATACCAGTCAGCACAAGAGGAAATTCCATCTGAATAAATTTACCTCCACGATTTTTGAGGTGGGGAAACTATGGTGTCAATTTCTTCCAAATATTCTCTTAAAAAAGTAATTCCTTAATTCATAAAAGGAGAAAAATGATGCATTCTGCACATGGTGCAGAGAAAATGATCACGTTTTATTATTCACTTGGAGATCAATAAATACACCCCCACAGCCTTTGAAAGCTCAATCAAAACTCATAACTCATAAACTCCTATTAAATTTCTTTTTTTTCCGTACACAGAAACATAACACACCAAAACATACCACAAAAAAAATTCCTAGAGACAATCTAGATTGGCTTTTAGAAGTTCTTTGACCGAAACAACAGCAGAGAGAATTGCAGAGCCAGACACCTCAGACCAGTGAATTTTGTCAGCAGTGCTCTCTTTCAAGGAGAAACCAAACCTCTTCCCAAAGGAAGGAGGGAATCAGTTCAGGAGACTGTGGAGGAGTCTTGCATAAACTCACCATAGAGAAAAAGATGTGTAAAATAGACCCTTTGACACAAATATTTTGAAATTATCGACAAGCTGACACAGGCCACTTAACAGAATTTACACAGCAGATGTTAAAAAATACATCCCTGGCTAAACAACTCCTTCTACCCCAAAATATTTAAGTCAAGGAAGAGAGTGTAATGAGTAAAATACATTAATCACGAAAAAAGCACCAAACAAAAAACCTGACTACAAACCCAAACAATCAAAACAAACCCCAAAACAAAAACAACAAAACCAAACCAAACAGGATACCTGGAGAAAGAGGGGAAGATGTCATTAATATTTTCGCACACATTTCACTCAGGAGAAAAAAAAAAAAAAAAAAAAAAAAAAGAAAATTATTTCAAAAGACTGCTGCAAATTAAAAAAAAAAAAAAAAAAATAAAATCCTAATGATGCTGAGTATATGCAGTAGGGACCATGCATGAATGGAGAGAGTTGATGCTTTTAACAGGTTTTTCTGTTACAGGTTCATTCAAAGCAGACAATTATGGAAATAAAAAGAAGGAAAACTCTGGAGAGGAAAATACTTCTCTGTCACCGAAGTGAAAACAAAAACAGAATTAATCATATGCCTCTAGAGAATTTGGTATGAAGCACTACTAGTGATAAAGGAAAAAAAAAAACAATAATTCAAATGTTTTTCAACTATGTATACACCCATTATTATTCTTTTTTCTCAAATTTTATATCTCTCCTTTCCTCAGCGAAATCAGAAAATGGCTTATGAGGAAGGATGGAAGGCAAAAAAAAGCAAATCAAATGGAATTGCAGCAGGTAGGTAAAAATCAAGCCATGCTTTGAGCCAAGACAACTTTTTGAATTTTGCATAACTGAAGAAGTGTGCCATGACTGAGGACAGATTTGCTGATGAGTATATTCCAAAAGCCAAGCAGAAGATGCATAGTTACCCAGAAAATAAGTGGTCCTAATTTTTCCATGATAATGAAGTTGTCATCCTACAAAATGCAACAATTTATATTTTTTGTTGAAAAGACAATTTTTTTAAGCGTGATTCTAAACGTCAGGCTTTTCTGCAGGCAGTTTACACAACTGGCATCAGCAGACTCACCCAGCTCATGGCAGTATTTGGGAAACCAGGCTGATGCCTAAGAACTCTCCCTTTTGTTGGAGCAAAGAATGTAATTGTCTTCTTACTGCACAGTGAAACGAGGTATGGTCAATTGTCAGATACCTACAGTCAGTGCAAGAACAAGAGAGCAACAGTAGAAAAATCATTCTACTTTTTTTTTATATTAAAACTGAACTAGCCAAACTGCCCTTAACCAGAGGGATAAAACTCCACACAGAGCTGAAGGTTCAACCCCCTTTGGATGAAACAGTTGATAAATATACTCCAGTGAAAATGCCATTCTGTTCCTACCTGCACTTGGGACAATGCTATAAGGGGATTCCTGCTGTCAGTTCCTCCAGTAAGGTGCTGTGTGTCAAAACCAGGTCCCACTCATCCCTCCCACCAGCCCTGCTGGCACACACAGACAGCAGCTCTCCCCCTGCACAATGAGTGTGGCCCCTGTTCACATCTCCCCTTCAATCCCTCCCTATCTCATCCCTTGCTCCATACCCACTGGGACACACGAGCCTGAACCTTCTGTCTCCTTCACACCCTACAAGTTACCCAGCAAAGGGACAGTTTGTTTATAGAACCACCTCCCTTCCAGAGCTGCTCCCTGGCTTTTCAACAAACCTCCACAGCAGAGACAACAGAAAAGCCTTCCTTGAAACTCTCCTCCAATGCCCAGTGCAGACACACACATTTGCAAAAGAGGTTTTCCTGAGTAAATATTGGATGTTGTTCAAAAATCGGTTCTTGCTACAAAGAACACAACCACTAATTTAGGAATATGTTTCTGTTTTATCAAACCCAGTATCTGCTTTCCAAAAGCATGATTCCCCTCCTACCAGGCTGCTGCCCAATGTGTTCTGTTTCTTTTTACTGAAACGCATGATCATGCTGTGTTTTCATGCAGAGATGAAAATTGGAAAATAGGTGTACAGGTTTATTCTGTCATCTTGACAATCTGATTTTGCCTTGTGATGTTTTAATCCACTTTCCATACTTTCAACATTAACAACTTCTAACAAACTTTTCCTCACCCTTGAAGATAACATCCTCATAAATGACCTTACACTTTGTCTGAGGCTTGGAACATGAATTTATTTCCTTTTATCACTTAGTACTAAAAAAGAAGAAAATGAACAATTATTAAAAAGGGCTTTCCTATCCTTCTTTCTAATTCTCCTTAGGAATAACAGTTTCTTTTCCTTTTATCTTTTCCTTTTAAACTACAGGTACAGTCCTATTATATCACTTGCTGATGCCTTTAAGCGTACTATGTCAGCTCAAATACATTCCTCAAATCAATGAAAACGAATTAAATTAGTACCTGCAGGCAAAATAAATTAAATAAAATGTACAATAACACAAGTTTTAAATGTTCTCCTCTGTGCAAAACCAGCAATATTGTTACTGACATTCAAATAAACAATTTTGGGCCACTAAAATGAAATATCCATATTTTCAACTTTTTTCTTTTCAAAATTTGAGATTTTTTAAAGTGTCAGTATTCCAATAGGAAAAGGTAATAATCTATTTTCTTACAGAGAAAATTAAGGTAGAGAACCCTCATTTATGTTTTAAAGAGTTATACCACTGACAAAAATCCTGGTTTTCTAGGACCTAAAAGTGAATTTCTTTCTTTACCCACAGAAGAAAACAAAATCTGTGGAAAAAGCAATCCATGTTGTTTCACACCCAAGGTTATGCTATCAGTATGGTATTTTTAGGAGCAAGAATTGTACACATCCTGGTCTCTGCTTGGAACACAAGTAAGGATTTGAATTTCTGATACAATTATCCACAAGAAGCAAGGCTGAGCACACACTCACATTTAAAATGAGACAGTGAATATTCAGTAACACTGTCACCTGTGATTCTCCTAGATGAAATTAGGATTTGTGCCAGTTCTTATTGCTAAGTGTTCAGGGTCACCTCCAACACCCTTGCTTACAGAACCTGAACTATGTGTTGTGAACTTTTCCCATCTAAACCACAACCAAAAAAAAAAACCCCTTGATTCAAAATAAAGGTTCAGTGCATTAGAAGTTTCTTAGAAGTCAGATAAAGATATTGTGGAAATGAATTTTTGACAACTCCTATTTCCACAGCATTAAATATCTAATCTGTGTGGTAGCCATAAGTCCAACAGGAACTGATTATTTTAGGGAGTAACAAGGCTGCATTATGCCATGAACAGCAAGGACTCGTAAAGTCTGGATGAGGCAGGAGTCCCAAGGGATACTTCACAGTTCTGTCTCTCTTCTTCCAAATTATCTAAAGGAAAAGGGGTTTAAGCATCTGCTAGAATCAATTTTTCTTTGAAAAATAAGGAATTTGAGAATACATGACAAAAATAATAACAAAAAAGCTTTCAGACTGGCTTTCCTTTGCTCCTTTCTGCCTAAAGCCTACCTAATTACCTTATCTGGTCCCAGCCACTAAGCCCCTCATGGTTTTTCATGTATTAACAAGGAACATTCCAGATGAGACACGGAGGCAAGGCAATTTGCCCAAGCTGCCCTCAAGCCCACGGATTTCTCAAACTCCAGCCTAATTCCGTGACCAGCAGCCCATCCCTTGGCTTTGCAATAGCTGAGAACCCAGAGCACATTTCGAAAGCTCATTTTAGGTTTGATTTTAGCCTAGCTAGTGCTACCTCCAAGAGAACTCATCTCCTGAGTGTGTGGGGAACGCTGTGACTACCAGGGCTGGCTGGAGCTCCCCAGAGCCCCTGGACAGCCCGTGGGGAGCTGACAGCTCCTCAGGCCCACAATTCACCCCTTGGCTGCCCAACAGCGCCTGGTGCTGGGATAAACCAGAACCACTTCCTGGCCAAAGGGACACCTGCTTGCAGACAGGCCCCAGATGAAAGCTCACTGCTGGAAGGCCTTCCTTTTGAATTGAAAAAGGATGGGTTTTGTGGGCAGCAGCTATTTTCAAAATTTTCCTTTCAAATACCATGAAAGCATCTACTAATTTCAGATGATGTCACACATAGAAAGTGAGTGAGCACACTTTTTTCCCTAAGATTTGAAACAGACTAAAAAGAATAATTATTTCCTCTTATTTTTTAATGAGAATTGCCAGCCCCTCAGCAGGTGGAAGGACACTGCCTGCAGGAGCTTTTTTGTTGGCTAAAAACTTGGTTCATATAATCAGCATGGTAATTAGCAAGCTCTTTGCTATTAAAAGGAACTCATTACTGCTATATTTTGCTGATTGATCCATACTCAAGAAGTAATTTAAAAATGTAAAAAGCATTTTGTGAGCCACTTAAAATCTTCAATATGAATATTGAGACAATGTAACTGACAGTTGTCTTTGACTAAACTTCAGTCTGTAATTCTTTAGCCATTCAAGCAAATCCACAGGGAACTGGAAAATTAAAATAATTCCCCAAAGTCATATATTGTTCTGTGCTACTTGTCAGAACTCCTTTCAAGGGATAGGGCCTCTGCAAGGGAGGCTCACCTCAGACTCCGTGACGTTTTTAGAGGTGATCTTGCAATCAAACAAGGAGGCCAAGTTCCTACACAACTTATTGGAGTCACTGCATTGCCCTGCCCTGCTCAGACCTTGCTGCTCTTTGCCCTCAGAGCTCTTGGGAGGTTTGCCCTGCCCATGAAGTCACATGGAGAGATGGCTCTCTGAGAAGCCATCTGCAGGGGAAATCACCTTTACTTAAAATTAATGATTAGCATGGATCTGAAACTGTTGTAGGATGAGTAACTTTCAACTTTAGACCCTCTGCCAGGTTTTCTCATGCTTCAAAATGAACTGATAAATTATCCAACAATTTCTAATATTGAAATGCCAAGAGGAGGGAGAAGAATGAGGGGAAGATGACAAGAGGGTGGACACATTTCAACTGTTAAAAGAATTTCCCTTATTCAGGGAAATCTCAAGTGAAATTCTGCCTCCAATTAAGTCAACACACAGCTCATTGAACTCAAAAGTGCCAGGATTTCATCCTTGACCTACAGCCTTGAACTCCATCCTTTAGTGCTCCTAACAAACAGCCTACTCCTTTCCTCTTGACCAGCTCAGGTGTCGCTTCATTTCCAAGCTGGCTGTGGCTCCGAGACTGACACTGTTCTTTTAGGCATAAAAAAAGAATTGCCATGGCAATGCAATCTGATATTTATAGGCTCCCCTACAGCCCCAAATTATTTTACAACCCAAAAGGACATCACCAGTAAATGAAACAGATACTTTTTTGACAGGGATCATAAGTAACTATGGCTGGCCCATTCACTTGCTACTAAAGTAAAAAGCAGCCTTCAGTGAGAGCTGGGTCTGGCCCTAAAATCACGTTGGATGGTCACCCAGCACCTGCAGTAGGAAGGGAATATAAATTTCAGCTCAGACATTCATGGGGGTCAAGATCTGCCCCATGCTGGAGGGAGAAGGACAACCACACCCTGTTCACACACTTCTGATTACAGTGATGGGCACTCGGTGTGGCCAAGTGATTTCCACAACTCCGGGGGGCGATTTTCATTCCATGCTCCCACAGGCAGATTTTCCTGCCAGCACTACCACTGCCAATGAGCTGTTCAGAGCAATTGCTTTAAGATAATTAATTTCAATATTTAAAGATCTATTTCCCTTCTCTATTCCTTCCCATTTCCATATTTTGAAGATGAAAGGATTATGCTATTTCAGCCTTTGCTCTTGTTTTTTCAGTGTATTAAGTATTTTTAGGCTCCTTTTTCTACCCGCAAAAATAAGTGCTTATAACATTCATTTTGCTTTAAGAAATTTATTCTTGCTTTCAAGCTGCGGAAACAACTCTTACTGATTATTATTTTTATCTTTCTTAGAGATGGATGATTTATTTTTAATTGCTTCTTTAGGTCAGGATGCTGCTTACCAGTGTGCCTACATTTACTGCGTTAATTTAAGCTTTTTTAAAAAGTAATATGTCAAATCACATTTTTTCCTCCTGGAAAGGGAAGTCATGGTAGATAAGAGAAATCAATTATTAATCAGCATTAACCAAAAGTAAAAAGAAAACAAATCAAGAAGCATCTTAAAGACACGAGTGCTCTGGAGTGAATGAATTTATACCAGGTCATACTTTTCCAGCAGAAGCTCTCCTAGGAAATCAAAGCACAGGGAGATGGAGGTCTAAATCCTCCTGCTGAGATCCTCTGGTTTTATTTCAAGGCACAAAACAAAAAGTCTACTTAAAATTAAAAAAAATAAGAAGGAAAAAAAGAGAAGCAAACGTAAAAGAGAAAGGACAATCTCCGAGGTTACACAAAGATGAACATGAAAACAGAGATCACAGCCCGCTCTTCAAAATATTAAATTCCAGTTAATCCAAATTCATCTGTCCATCCCCTCAAAGTTAATAAATGAATATATTCATAGAAGTACAGGATCCTAAATCCAGCAAATAAATTTTATCACTTCTAGAATTGCAAGCAAATTCACCCTTTTTAATTTCCTGCCCTTTAACAAATATGAAAAAAACACAAAATCTCTTGGAAAAAATCTCTGCTTCTCAGTTCTACATATTTATTTCACGGAGCACAGGGGAGAGCCCATAAACATCCATAAAATGATTTATAACCTGTTCTGTTCTGAAGCAGTGTGCTTCATAGTGCTATGAAGGAAGATTTTGAAAAAAAGTCAGTCCAGAACTGCCTTGAAAATGTGAATCAGTAATCCAGTATTCCCTGTGTTTTATATAAAACACAAAAATAGCTTTGAACTGTAATTACTTTTGTCTGTTCATTCTCTGTTTGGGAAAGTAAATTTGGACACGATAGTGTAACTATTGCACTGTGCTCAACTTTCTGCCAGAGAATAAATTCAGTATAGAGACAAGAGTTCATCTCTTTCTACAAATAAATAAAAGTTAGTATAACAAATAAAAAATGCCATGTGTCAGATATCCAAAAAAAGAGCCCACAAACCACACTGAAACTTTTCTTGCTAATCACCTTCACTTGGAAGAATAGCATCAATCCTAGAAATGCAGCCACTTCTAATCCTGGGGTTTGCTGCTGAGCACCAACGTGTTCTCATCCCTTCCATTTCCCTGAGATCTGCTTCATATCACATCCCTGGAATCCTAGGATCTGGAAGTCCTCATCTATTATTTTCTGCTTTACTACACTTTTAAAAAGTAATGGAAGTTTGTTTCTTTGAACCAAGGTCAAGGCTGTTATGGAATTAGGGTGACCCCATTTTAACAATGTAGTCAGAATATATTGCTTTATTTTCCTCTCCTTTAAATTTTAGTCACTTTGGTGTCACACACAGTTTTTGTGTTTTTCTAAAAAACCTGGTTAGTATATTCTACAGGATACATGATTTTAGTCCAGTTTCCCAGTATATCTTCTGTTCCTCAGACTCATTTTCTGCCAGTTTTTAACTTTGTCTCATAACAGGCATGTCCCTTCCTTAGAAATGTCACTCATGGGCCTTCACTGCTCTGTGAACCAATGCTGACTTTGTGCCAGCAGTCTTGTTTTTTTAATAACTAATTTATTCATTACTCCAGGCTGAGGTGGCTTTTATTATCAAATGAGTCTACACTGAGCTGAACTGATTTCCTCTCCTATCACAGAGGTCCTTATCTCAAGGACCCGACCTTGTGGACTGAAGTCAACCTGCACCAACACACAGTGTCAGAAGCATCCCCAGTGTGGCTGGCAAATCCACTCTGAGTGACCACTGGGAGCTGTACCCTACTTTGGGGATGCATTCCAGTGTGACATTGAGGTCAATTCTGCTGCACAGACAAACCTGAGGAAGATATTTCAGTGAAGGTTACGTTGTTGTGTTAAAGAACCAAACATAATCACCCTATTCACACTTTTAAAAGCTTCTCTGCTTTATAGTGTCCCTAGAGTGAAATTCTGAAAATACAAACCAGTATTTTAGAAGCCCAAGTTTTTTCCTGTCCCCAACATCTTCACTGTGTCTGGCAACACACTGGATAAAGTGAGCCCAGACAGAATACAAGGCACCTTCTGTGCTCTGACATATTATGTATTTTAAATTTAGACAATAAACAAACTATTGCTCATCCTGCTACACTACATTCATGGCATTCTTTTCATTTGTTATTCTTGATAGAAAAGAAGGTTGTGTTATTCCTGTAGAGATTTTATGTGCCCCACTAAAGCTAATGATGGCAAAGGAACCAGTCTGTCTGGGATTAGTAGAACTGAGGGGTAAGACCTTACATTGCTTTCATTCTGGGCTGTAAACTGCCTGCCAGCATTTCACCTGGTCCTCTGGCACCTCTTTATGCTCCTAATTTTCAGGACAGGTAGCAATATATTCCTTTTAAAGACACAGAATTAGAGAAGAACACTGTGAAAACCAAACCCTTTTGCAATATACTTTCTTTTGTCTTTTCAGACTTCAGTAGACAAGTAAAAATTCAGTTTCAGACTTTTAGTAAACAAGAGAAAATTTCAAATTTCTTCACACAATTCATCTTCACCACAATGCCATGACACACTTTGTCACTGTTCAGTGTAACTGCAATAACTAAAGTGAAAAAAGAATGAAAAATGAAGATCCTGTAGCAGTACACCAAAAAAAAGGAGAGCTAACACAAATGGAAAGGCAGTACCAGGTCTCCTTATTCTAGCTAATACAATTACTGTTTAATGATAATAATTCAAAGTTTAGTAAGACACACAGAGTTACCACTGGCAGCACGCAGCTTACTGTAGCAGAGGACAAAATTATATACATGCATTTATATACAAACTGCAAAAATCACCCTTTTTTCACCTTTCTTCTCAGATAATCCCAGATCAAAATCATTAAATGAATCTACGTCCCTGGCTCGAGAAAAGTAAAAACCTTCTGCAATTAGCCATTTTCTCTGAATGATCTTTGAAGCATAATCTGCATTTTTATTCACATTGACCTCCTTTGCTAAATACACAGGGATATGTGTTTCAATAACTGAAATCAGTGTATTTGCTCTCAATTGCACTGCTCAGTTCTGATCAGTGTTTATTTAACTGAACAAGCATTCCACAGCTATTTGTGACAACCAAGATTATCATCTGACATCCCTGAGATTGACCCACAGAGACACACTCACAAAACTATTCTGAAAGGTAAGTTTGGCAAATTGAGAAAAACATTTACACATTCAGTGACTCAGAAAGAACTTTCTACTTATGTGAGCAGGGGCTTTGTGTAATAAAATTACTACTTCATGTATCTGCTGAAAATCTCATGTATGCCAGTATCCCATGGACCTATTCAACATGCACAGTGCACCACTGTATGCAGATCTTTTTTCTCCTATCACTTCTGATAAAAAATCTATACTTTCTGGCAGAAACATTTGGCGTGAATCTTTCAATGTTCTTGCACTTTATAATACTAAGTTTCAATCTAACTTTAAAAAAGTTTTCTAATCCTTCCCATATTATATTCTGATATTTCCCTCAGTAAAGAATGCTTTGTAAGTTTGCCTCAGCAGCTTTCATTAGTATATGTCTACTTCTTGCACCAAGGGTCACTAAAAGTATGAAAATATGAAATATACCCAATCTAAAAACTTGAAGTAACTCCACTGGGAGCCATTAGGAACAGCCTCAGTAGCACAATTATTCTCATAACTAAGCACAAAAAGAGAAGAAAAGGCTTTTATTTATTCTTTCTATATATAAGGACAGAAAATAAAGGCATCTCATAAAAAAACCACTCAGATGATAAAAAAAAATCTTTTGCATGATAGGCAAGTTTTCACAAGCTACTATTGAAGCAGGTGCTTAAAAATAGCATTTAGATCATTTAGGCAATTAGCTCAATTCAGGCACAAGTTACACACTTATCACACACAGAGATCAAACTGCAGTGTGAGACCAGAGACAGCTTTTTGTTCTCAGCATGGTGCTTTTAAACTGGCTTATGTCCCCTACAGTAACACAGACCTGCAGCAATCCAGCCCAAACGAGGGAGGAATGCACACTGCAGTATATTACAATTTATTGGAGAATCAGCCCCTACAATTCAGCTTAAGCATCCACATGAGAAAAGGCTACGGGCGAAGCCTCTGCACAGCAATTGTAAGGGGGAGGAAAGGGAGAAAGTTATGACATGGGGACACTTTCATTGCATTAGCTCTTAATGGCATGGCTCTGTATTGCCAATAGCTACAAGCATTACAAAAAAGCTCTTCCTTTGCCATTATCTGCTTTATGCTGGTTTAAAGCTGGTTTGAAGCCAAGGTTCAGCAACCTTGCATCAGGGAAAAGCTTACAGGAGAGCACAATGATGATCAAGATCTGTACTACACACCATAAAATTGAGACAAAGTGATTTCCTTTGTCACTTTTTTTAATGTTGCCCTCCTTATTCTGCCACTTCACCAAGGTTTCATAGTGGCATAGCTATATATACAGTAGCAGGTGAGATTTTTTTTGGCCCTACATCAAGCAGCAAGCTTTGCTCAGGTGCTACTATTCCCTTTCCCTGCTTCTGCTTTTTTAGTCCTAGGAAGATGGCTATTCTGATAAATCAATAATTTATGGTCCTCTGAAATGTTATAAATACTCTATTTCTGTAAGCTTTGTGCTTAACTGTGTAGCTAGGGGAGATTTGCTATCAATCTCAGAAGAGTGAGTTGTTACAGCTAAAGCTTTAAACAACACCTGGGGTTTCACCGACCAAAGGCAGGGCAGTGACATTCAGCAGACTGAGAAGTGGCAGTAACTCCTAATCCCTTCCCATTCACAGCTCTGGGGAGAATTTCTTGTTCCCACCCCTGCAAACATTGTCAGCTGGGCACCAGACACAAGATGGAATTCTTCAAATGTATTAATTGCAAGAAATACATAAGCAGAGCAAAACAAGCTGGGATTCTCCTTTGTTCTGCCTTTCAGTTTTTAGGCAAAGTTGGTCATGAAGTTGAAAAGTTTTGTTTCCATTTTCAGGCATCATAAAAAAAACCAAACAATAGGCAGTAGCAGAAGCCAGATGGGAGTCAAACACATGCCCTTCAAGAAACATCAGGGATTTTTCATGAAATGTGAAGAGAGAAAACAAGAGGAAAGGAGAAAATATTCTCCCTCAAACTGACATTTTGATGATGCTCCAGGCAACTTCATTTAGGCTTTAGTTGCTGCCTTGCTGAGCAGCCTTTGATGCTGCCCCAGGCAGTTCTCATCTAGCCTTTGGCTTCTGCTTGCTCAGACACCTTTTGGTGCCATTTCTGATTTGTGAGAGATCTTATCAATTTCACATATAGGTATATATATATATGACTCTTTCTGTCCATCTCACAATTATGTAAGTCTTTGATATAATCTTAGGCTTGGTCTTATAATTTAATTTACTTCAGTGTTGTTTTTTTTTTTCTTCTTTCCTCTGTACAACTGACTCAGAAAATCCCATTCTTTCTGCTCAATGGAATGTTTCATGTGCTTTGATTTTTCTTTTTTTTTTTTTTTTGTGCAGGGTGGAGAAATATGCTTTCTTTGTATTTATCTCATTTTATACTTAAAACGTTGAGTGCATATCTATCAGAAACAGATATTCCATGCCCTTCTGCTTCAGGCCATTTATCTTGGCCTTATCGAGCAAGCTGTAAGAGATTTAGAATAAGATGGCTGCTGAGGCTGTGAACACCTGCTGATTACTCCTGCATTAACAGAAAGAGAAGTAAAAAGCTGCCAGCAGATCTCTTCTTCCCTCGTGATACTTGAACTTAGTTCTTTCTTGACTGCAAAAGACTTGAATTTAGATTAGACTGTAGCACTGAGATGTCATAATTTCAACTAGTTTGAGTAGGGGGAGAGAAAGGTTTGACCAATCAACCATCCCTAGATTTTTTTTTCTTCTCATTTTTACTGTCCATTTTCATTCCTCACATTTCATACACATTGTTTTTGATCACACCCAGTGACTTTTCAAAGCAACAGACAAGCTTCAAAGAATATTCAAAGAATGTCTAACTATCACAGAGTCTCCATAATTTTAAGCTTAAACAAACTGTATTGCATACACAAATCTACCTTTGAATTTCTGTGACAGCTTCCCCAGTACCACACATTGAGACCAAAATCACTGTAATAGATGTGAATTCTGCAAAGGAACCACTGCAGACATTTGGAGCTGCTCTCAGAGTAGGGTGCACTTCTCTAAACAGTTGATGAGCAATGACTGCTGTACTTAGCTTTTCTTGGGTTTTTTATTTCTGAACAAGCTTATTCGGGGGAAGGAAAAAAAAGGATCAACAATGCAAAACCAAGAAGCAAATGGAAACCCTGAAGTTGCAAGTTTAGAAGCACCACGTTTTCACAGCATAAAAATTATGCAAGATGGCAAAGAACTCAAAGAAAGATAACACTCTGGTGAGATCAAATTGCCTGGGGTGACCAACATCTTAGCAAAAAGCCATCCAAGTTCTGCAGTTTCTCTCCAAGGAAAACAAACACGAGAATGAAGTCTACATGGAGAAAGGCACTGCACATACCCAAAAGCATTACAATACTTTTCATCTACTTCATAATGCAGCAGCCCTGACATCTTACAGCTTTTGTATTAATGCAAATGAACTTTTAACTTTAAGAGGACAGCAACATTAAGCAGTATAAATTTACATGAGGCTAAAGCTCATAAGAATGCTCAAAAACAATAACTGAGGTCTGTTTGGATGGTTTACACAATGCCATACTGGCATTTTACTTTCATGCTTGGCTGGAAAACACTCAGTATTGATGCTCAGTAACATAAGCTGAACAACTGTTCTCAAAGAAACACCTACACACCAGAATGTGCTTAGTAGTTTTAAAATTAAAATTATTCTTTTTTGAACTCTGATAACAGAATGTAGTTCCTTTTTGCTGTAACACTTTAATGTTTTATCCGTGTTCTAACCATGCCGTAATTTGAATTCAGTCTTATGTCTTAAAAAATTTACAACTGTTCTTTCCCAAATAATCACAGAATGAATGTTAAGGAATTGGAAGGGACCTTAAAGACCACCTTGTCCCATCTTCCCCTGCCGTGGGCAGGACACCTCCCACTAGACTGGGTTGCTCCAAGCCCCTCCCAACCTGGCCTTGGACAGTTCCACGCTTGGGGCATCCACAACCTCCCTGGGCAATCTGTTTCAGTGTCTCACCACTCTCACAGTAGGGAATTTCTTCCCAATATTTAACCTACATTTCCCCTCTTTCAATTTATACCTGTTTTTCCTTCTCCTATAACTACTGTTCCATCACAGCACCTCATTTTGTCAAAAGCTCCAGAAGTAGCAAGAACATTTTGCCAAATGTCTGTGGGAACAACCCCCAGTCAGAATTATACATTGTATGGGATGAGGCCATGTCTGCCAAACAGCTGAGCTGGGTTAGCAAATTCAAAACTTGCATCAAAGCTCAGAATCCTTAAAAAAACTCCACAAAAAAAAAAAAACCAAAAAAAAAAAACAAAAAACAAAAAACAAAAAATCCAAAACCTCACGTCTACTAACAAGCTCTTCTATGAACATTAGCCCAAATCCTCACTTTCCCCATTTTGTGGTGAACCACAAAATACCCCCTTTAGCTCTACTAGCACTTGTTCAGTTGGGATGAGCTCTTTCATGGGATTTCACTGTGGTTTTTAACATCCTCACAAGGAGGAGCAGAAGGGCAGGAACAGACCTTTTCATTCTCATGACAGGACAGGACTTGAGGAAATGGCTGGGAGCTGAATCAGGAGAGATTTAGCTTTTACAGAAGAAAGGAAGGTTTTACAAAGGTGGGCAACCCAAAGTGTAGCTGGGCACTAGAACAGGCTCCCCAGGGCAATGGGCACAGCACCAAACCTTGTCTGAGCTCAAGAAGCATTTGGACAATGTCATGGTGTGACTCTTGGGGGGTCCTGCTCAGGGCCAGGAGTTGGACTCAATGATCCTCAATGATAGGTCCCTTCCCATTCAGAACATGCTATGAGTCTATGACAATAATTTTGTAATCTGTTAGGAAACAGAAAATGTCACGTTTCTGTAGCTCTTTTTCCTCCTAAACGGTAATTATAAAACTGGTACTGTTAAAATGGCCTTCCCAGTTTTCTCTCCTCCCTACCTGAATATTGTTTATTTTTGCCCGTATACTGAGTGACAGCCCCCATAGTTTCTGCAAATTACCTTTGCTCCAGCATATAATTACGGCATCCTTTAAAGACTGCATCACCAGTAACTAGTTACTGTCAGCACAGTGAACTGGGTTGGGTAAATCATTATCTACTCAGGCTTAGATATCATAAACGTGCTGGGAAAGAAATAAATTATAGATCAATAGTACTGGAACTGGAATGATCCATCCCACTTAATTAGAACTACCATATTTCAGTACAGTTAACAACAGTTAAAAAGAAAATGAAAAAGTCAACCCCTTGAATAAATCTTAGTAAGTCCGGTCCTTAAACTACCATTCTACAGAGATGTGGGGTTTTTAATGCACAATCATAAAATAATTTAGTGGCAATATCATTAGCAACAGCTGAATTTCAGAATAATAGTTCTTCATACAGCCAGTATGAACCACTAAAGCTTCACAGCCTTGCATGAATGGACTGGGCTGGGTAGCTGGGAAATTGTTGTTGTATTTCTAGAGGATGGTTCAGCTTAAACAGCTTCAAAGAGATTTCTGTGTTAAGTTTATCCTACATTTTGGGAAATTTTCAGAAGCTTAAACTGGTAAAAGGGTTGATGGAAGCAGGTATGCATCCACCAGTGTATCCACCTGCAGGAAACTAAATCTAACCATTGGAAGCTGTAACAAGTCAAGCACGAGACTGCTTTTACAAAGGAAAAAAAAATTACACAAACAAAAAAACCCCAAAACTGAAACAAACCACCAATGAAATCAACGGATGTTTATTTATTTGTGCCAGTCATTAGTGGAAGAGGGGCTCTCTTCCTTAGCCCCGAGTGCTACACCTACATGATACATCTCTGATATATCTACCATCCCCTCAGCCTTACATTAACCCCCCACTCCCAGAACAGCCCCCGGAGTGGATTCAGTTGTTGTCAACGTGCTTCACATTTTCAAACTGGAAGTAAAAATCTATCCCTCAACCAATTTCTTATGACAAAAAAAAAAAAAATCAACTCAACTTTTCCCAATTTTAAACTAATCCAGGACTACCCAAGACAAAAAAAAAAAAAAAAAAAAAAAAAAAAAAAAAAAAAAAAATTCAAATTAAATTACGAAGCTAAGCAAAAGGGAAAAAAAGAAACAAAAAGGCGCAAAAATGATGTATTGCCCTGAGCTCTAGCGGGGAGCAGCACAGTGCAGTGCGGGACGGCACCACAGCACACGGACAGCCCCTCAGAGCCTTTCACAGACACACCTCAAAGAACTGCGCCAGAGGAGAACAAGAGTGTGCTGAAAGAAAGGAAAAACGAAGGGGAGGGGAGGAAAAAAAAAATAAAAGTAGGGGGGGAAAAAGGGAGGAGGGGGAGGAAGGAAAAAAGCAAGGAAAAAGGAAAGAAAAAGAAAAAGCAGCCCCCAAATCCCGTTATTGCGCACCGCCCCCTCAAGGTACCCCTCCGCGCCTGCGTGTGACGTCAGCCCCGCGCGAGACCGCGGTGCTGTGACGTGTCGGGGCGCGCGCCGGCCGGGAAGGTCGCCGGGGGGACGCCGCCATGCTGTCCGTGGCCGCCCGCGCCGGGCCCTTCGCGCCCTTCGTGTCCGCCGCCGCCCACGCCGTGCCCGGCCCGCTCCGCCCGCTCGCCCCGGCGGCCGCGCACCGGGAACAGAAGGTGCCGCTGGACCTAAAGCGGCCCTTTCTCTGCCGGGAGTCCCTGAGCGGCCGCGCCGCCCGCGGGGGGCTCGTCGCCAGCGTCAGCCTGAACGGTGCGGGCCGGGGGAGCGGCGGGGCGGGCGGGGGCCGCGGGCACAGAGAGAGCCCCGCCAGCCCTCCTGGGCACCGGCGGGGAGAGCCGGCTCCGGCCGGGCGGGCAGGGGAGCAGAGCCGGGAAGGAGAGCAGGCGGGCGGGCTGCGGGCGCTTGGGCCGCCTGAGGGTTTTAAATGTTTGATTCAGGTGTCACCGTCGCAGTGGCTCGCATTTACAACTACAGAGCTTGTTCAAGGGCACCTGAATGCCAGCTTCCTCTCAATGACTCACAGAACGGGGCAGGCTGGAAAGGACCACAGTGGGTCATCTCTCTGCCCAAAGAGGGTCAGCCCAGGGCACAGGATTGCGTCTAGGCGCTTGTAGAGGATCTCTCCGTTGGGGGAGATGTCTCAGGTTATGGTTATTTTACCATTGAGAAAATGCAGCTAAATTCTGTCATTCGGAGAGGTTTTTAATTGTGGGCACCAGAGCAGAGGGGTGCCGTGAGAACACACTCTGTGTTTCACCCTATGGTACCCCCAGGTCGGGGAAGCATCAGCCAAGGAGTGAGCCCGAGGGGTTCTGTAGAGCCCGACCTCTGGCCCAAGGGCTGTGGCTCTCCCTGACGCTGACCTGCAGTTCCTGGAGAACTGGTGCCCGGCTCTGCAAGCTGTCAGTGACGGAACGTTCTGCTTCAGAACGGTACAGAATGCACACGTTTAATTCTGGGAGGGCAGTGCTGTGCAGAAGATTCTGTAGCAATTAGAGCTGTGTTCTTCACTTGACCCTCAGCTGTAAAGGTTTGCTCAGGTGGAAATTCTACAAATGTGTGACTGACATAGCTGACACTTAGCCATACTCTGTTTTAATTAACATCAAACATGCTTGTCACTTAGTATAGCAAATTTTTAGAAGTTAATCATATTACTTGTTATTAAATGCTTTAAGTCTTGATACTGAAGTAACTTAGTATGGAGTACTATCTCAGAATTTTAATTTTCAGTTTAATTTCTTTGCCGTTAAAATCCTATAGGAAATACCTTCTCAATGCTGAGTTACTTGTAAATAAATGTAACTATTTTCCCCATTATATTGCATCTAAATACCTGGGAATTAAACTTTTAAGTGCTTTGAGACATCTCTTAATTTTCTGCCAACTGCTAGAAAATATAAAGACTAAATAATATTCTTCCAAGTAACACGTTGCACTTTGGCAAGTGACATGTTCTGTCACTGCCACGTTCTTTTCTTTAGCTTAGAGATTTTCAGTTGGGGAAGCATCCTTCTTTTGTTGGAGAAACTCAAGGGAGGCCTTTTAGTTATCCCTCATACCCTGCTACTTGAGCACAGAGGTTTGATGTGGGAATCCCACTTGAAACTGGATAATTTTTAGGTTTATACCTAAATCTTGTAAAAAGCAAGTGTGGGGACTGCAGGTTAAAAAATTATTTACTGTGGCTTTCAGCTTGGACAACAATTTAATAATGAAGGAGGATGCCTGATATTTTTAATTTTAAAAAGGCTTAACCACACACTTAATATTACTACAGGTATAGAAGTTACTTCAGACAAAAGATAACACAAAAGTATTACACTGCAGGTGTGCAAATTTCACTGCATCATTTTTCTTCTTAGCAGCTCTTTACAGGGAAACATTTGAATGGAACACAGATCTGCCTTTTCTGAGCTAGTCACGGTATCCTGCAGGAGTTTTTTCTTGAAATATACTGAAAAAAGTGTTCATTTATTTTTCAAAGATCAGGGAAACCAATTTCATGGATCACTTGTTAATCTACCAAAAATTTCCTCTGAAAACCATTTTCATACAACTTAAAACACTTAATTAATGGAATCCTACCCAGACTTTGGAATGACTTTTACCCATTATTCCAAAAATGCAACATAAAATGTGTAATTTGGAGTGCATTACAGTGTGTTTTACCTGGAAGTGGTGTCATTTGTTGTCCTTTTCCGTTCAGCCCCTGCCAGCGCTCGCTGTGTCCATAACGATGTCGCGGTCCCTGACTTCTCTGCCTATCGCCGCGAGGATGTGCAGGACGCCACCGCATCTTCCCAAGGCAGCAGTGATGCCAGGAAAGGCTTTTCCTACCTGATGACTGCAGCGACAGGTGTAACAACTGCCTATGTTGCCAAGAATGTTGTCACCCAGTTTATTTCCAGCCTGAGTGCCTCTGCTGATGTGCTGGCTTTGTCAAAGATTGAGATCAAGCTGTCTGACATTCCAGAAGGCAAGAACATGGCTTTCAAGTGGAGAGGGAAGCCCCTTTTCGTGCGTCACAGAACCCAGGCAGAGATTAGTCAGGAAGCTGAAGTTGATCTGTCTCAACTGAGGGATCCACAGCACGACTTAGACAGAGTGAAGAAGCCCGAGTGGGTGATCCTGGTGGGGGTGTGCACTCACCTGGGCTGTGTCCCCATCGCCAACTCCGGGGATTTTGGCGGGTACTACTGCCCCTGCCATGGCTCCCACTATGACGCCTCTGGCAGAATCAGGAAAGGCCCTGCTCCCTTAAACCTCGAGGTCCCAGTTTACGAGTTTGTTGGGGATGACACAGTGGTGGTCGGCTGAGAGACAGTGCCTGCTCACCTCCATGTTCCTGGGAATGTACACCAGAAGGGTTAACTGAGGCATACTGTAAAACCAGATGAAATTAGCTGTCTAGATTCTCAACCAGAACTATGCTTGAATACTGTGTTCAATTTCAATAAAAACTCGGAGTGAGCACTTGTTCCTGACTTACGATAAAGCGTATTTCTTTGTGTACAGATTTCTAGTGTGTCCAGTCAAGGAGATGCTACAGCAGACCCACAACACAGAGCCCTCCTGAAGGGCTGCTCATTCAAAGTAGACACTGAGCTACAAAGCCACAAAGAGATCTTTTAGTTGGCGTTGGTTGTGCCAATACAGCACAGAGCTGGTGCTTCACTGGGTGCAGAACAGGAGGAGAAACGAGGTTTGCTGTTTCTAGAACAAAGCAAAAAGACAGCAGGTGTCCTGTACTTTGTGTTTCCTTCCCACTCTTTACTCCTGGTCTGAAAATACTTCTGTCTTGCACTACACTGATGTGCTCCCTCAGTTGCAAAACAGAATCCTCAGAATTTTCAAGACACAAATAATATAAGCTTATTCCCGATAAAATAGTAAAATAACTCAAACCAGATTGCTAGAATTAAGCAGTATTAACCAGAAACTACAATGTGGTCTGACATAATGCTGCTCTGTGGATATACTGAGGGAGAATTCTGTCTGACATGAGTTTCACAATAGCGGTGACATTCATTTCAGGGAGTGTGTCACAATCTATGAAAGTAGCAGTCAGTAAAAATTGAAATCCATTGTGTCCAGCCTGTTTGGTGAACAACTCAAATCTTATGTACATGCAAATATCAACTCTAAAGAGTATTTTTCTTTGTGCCTCATGAAAGAAGAAGAGATGAGATTGCTTTCTCCCTCTTGTTTTCAAATGGGTTCAGACAACACAAAGCTCCTGTAGCTGAAGCAAAGGGACAAGTCGAGTGTGTTGCCCCTATTACAACAAATTCAGGAAGACCTAAAGTGTGTGTGGTTCAGCCAAGGCCCCTAGTTCAGGCAGTTGAAGTTAAAGGCCAATCCTGCATAAAGACAGAGTTTCTAGGTCTGACTTGGATCCCACAAAGCCCACCCAGAGGAGCCCTTCATGACCACCAAGGAGCCAGGGCTGGGTGGGTGGTTACAGTGGATATTTGGAGCCATAGTGCAGCATTCCATTAAATCCCAGTTCTGCCTCTCACTCGGCACCCCCAGAGACAGCCAGAGTCTGGTGGGCTCTAGATGGGTCCATGCCATGAGAAACAAGGCAGTAACTAAAAATGTCAACCAGCAGCTCTGTTTAACATTACTCAGCCTTAGGTGTTTGTGTTTTAGAGGGAGGGGTTTTTTTTTCTACATATCTAGAAATTTAGCAAAACAGCAGTAACTGAGAAGTCAGACAAAACTGATAAACTTTTGGTGAACAAGGAAATGTCATCAAGAGAAATGTGGGTTTGGAGACACTTCCATCTCCAGCCCCAGCCCCTGCTAATACAGTGCCTTGAGGTGCTTGTCAGTGCAGGGTTGGTAGCAGCAGGACAGCCAGGAGCAGTTTGCTCATTCCCATTCCCATTGGATGTATTGCCATCATTTGTTGTAGTGTTTACAATGAGGAGGAAAAGGGGACCCTGAGGGCTTCAGCAAGGCTCATTGTATTTACAAAACTTGTGTGGGAATTGTAAAAGGACAGAAGTTGTGATACGTATCGGTAACTTAGGTAAACAGCTGTATTAATATTTTCAAAATTAATGGTGCTTCAATTTATTAAAGCCTTTATTTATATTTTGTACCTATTAAAATACATAATGCTGTAATCCTATTTGTAAGCAGCTAGAATATTAGAAGGTAATAAGTAATAGACTGCATGGATTTATCAGGAACTAACCAAGTCAATGCAATCACATTTCTTGCTATAATAGGATAACAGGCCTTGGAAACAGGGGGATATTAGCAGTAGCTGACAAAGTTTTAAGTAAGATTTTTACAACATCTCACAAAACATTCTCATGTCTACTAAGGAACCTGATATAAATAATGCCCTACAAAGCGAGCATGTGCTGTGATAGAAATTAATAGCTAGGGAGCAGGTCTACAGAAAAGGATCTGGGATACCCATGAGAACAAGAACGGATGGTTTGTAACAATCTTAATGTATCAAACGTTAAAATAACTTTGAAGATTAAAGTCTGTGGGGATAAATTATAATGTTAAAATGAATTGAATTCTTGATAGAGGAATAGGGGAAGCTGAGGAACTGGACAAATTAATGAAGGAAATTAATTACAAGACATTCCTCTGGTCAGAAAGTTGCAAGAGAGAAAAAATTTGAGGAAATACTATTGAATGTATGCATTATGCTGAATCCCTTTTAAATGTTAGTTTGTAGCCACTGTTAGAGATAGGTCACTGAGCTATTTGGGCTTCTTTCTAACTCATTGGAGTCATCCTTGTGTTGTCTAACGTGCTGCAGCACAAACACATTATAACTTGGTTTGCGTAAAGAGACAGAACTGTTGGCATTTATTGTCCTAGCACTACTGGCAACCAGCTTGTGTCACAACTGTGATAGATTTTCTTCATTAACTATTTAGCATTATAACATTTTAATAACCTCAAGACATAAATTATGACATTGCCTTGTTCTAGCAATGCATAATCAAAATGTAATGTACCACATTGTTTACTAAATGCATTTTTCCCCTCTATGACATTAGAAATTTAAAATGAGCAATTCTGCAATTAAAGCACATTAGAAATGCATATGTTTGTTGGCTTTACCCAACTTTTACAGGGGCTTGGAAAGCGAGACAAGAGGAAAATGTCATTTCTGCCTATAAATAATAGAGAATTAGCAGAAGATATCCCATATCTAACAACATAACAGAGTAGTGACGACTGATGTCTTTTGCCAGTCAGTCAAAGAATTGGCAGCTGGACAATGAATTCATCTTCTCCCTCACCAAGCAGAAGTTACACTTAAAGAGGCAGAGCTGGGATCAGAAGGTAAACAGTACAAGTGAAAGGGTTTTGCTTCTGGACTTAGAACAAGCTCGTATTTATCTTTACCAAAAATTCTACTGAAAAATCACCTTTAGCAAAAATTCTACAGTAAAAATCACCAATATGCAGGTTCTTTGCACAGCTTTCTGCAAGCAATCTAATTAATGATGGTGGGGGACTGAGTGGTTCACTCCCACCATGTAACAAAGAGAACCCCAAATACTCCCCAGAGTCATCATATGATTTACATGTAATTGTAATACACAGAGTCAGAATCAGTAAGGTTGGAAAAGACCTCTAAGATAATGCCAGCTTCTAGTTCCTATCACAAAGAAAAAGTGCCAGCTTCCTGCAAAAAAATCTATTGGTTTGCACAGCCCCAGGACTAGCTTGTGGTTAGGGATTAGGCAGCCTTTATGTCCAAAGCCCATCAGCCTAGAAATAGTGTTTGTCTTAATTAATCCAGCATTTTTTCTACAAAGGAAGCGTAAATGTCTTCAAAGATATCTCGAGTCAGCATGAAGCTGTTGCAATCGGAGCACAGCACACAGGAGGAGGCACAGCATCCTACAGGTGCAATGGTAGACAAATGCCTCATTTAAATACTAAACTGAACAGTGTTGTGCAGCTTCAATCTTTGGAGGCAAAATAAATGCCCCATGAGCAGTAATGAATTACAATTTTCTCAATTGCCAAAGCCCCACTGAGCACAGAATGGTCAGAGGCACAGTCTCTCTACCTTTGGGCAGAGAAGATTCAGCAATCTAGGAACAAGAATCTCTTGAATCTGTGCCTGCATTCTTCCCATCATGTTCATGATGTTTTAAGTCATTTTCCCTTCCATTTACCTTCCACAAAGCTCAGAGGCAGCAGAAATTGCCTCATTCTGTGATTTTTAGCTGTCTTTCATTCATCAGCAGTCTTATCAGCAGTATGTTTCTCCCAGGTGAGATATAATCTATTAACATTTTTGGCAGCTTCTTGTGTGTTGCTTTTTCACCGTCTCTACCCAAGTGGGCTTTAATGGAATTCTTTTTAGCTAAAATGTATTTGTTTGGACAATACAAAACAGTTTTCTTCACTTTCTTCTGTAATTAGTTTTATCACTACCAGGGGAAAAAAAAATCCAAACACTACATATTTGGTCTCTATCTTACATTCTTTGGACTTAGTTACAAAACAATTCTTGTTTCTGTGCATCTTTTCAAAATATCTACATTTATCTGTTCTTTTTATTTTGACATAAATTACATCAATTAAATAATACTGAAGTCCTTGATGAAAATTGTCTTTAGCAACTCATTTAACTTTCATCTAAGGATCTCAAAGCACTATTCCCATTATCTTCTGAGCTGCCTCCCAGTTGCACTGCAGTGTGTATTCTGAATGACACACTCCTTTGAAGTCTAAACGATACAAGAAAGTCTTGGCTAAGGGATGTTTTTGACAACTAATTGTAGTTCTTGATAAAACTCTTCCAACTCTGTGAGAACATACATCTCAGTGTTTTCATTATTCTTGTTTCATATTTTATTTAGAGCAATATTAGCTTGTCACTCACTCATCTCCAATCTCTGACTCCCCAGTAATGTCCTCAGAGTAACTACAGAAACTTCATGTGCACTATAATTTACTTCTCTTTCAGCTATGTACTAATCTTTGATATATCCAACTCATTCCACCAGGTGGTTATACTTGTACACATCCTTCAGATGTGTTGAAGTCAGATTTCCTTTCAGCTGTGAAAGGCAATTCAGGTATAACACAGCTTCTATCTGGACACAACTCTCAAGTACTCTAGGGAAGCTCTTGTCCTTTCCCCCATGGCCATTTTTAAGCCCAGAAGAATGACACCAACTGGCAAGGAATGGCAACACTTGGAATACAGCTCCCTGAGAACAGCACAGGTAACTGTAAAACACCATAAGGTGATGTGAGGCACCACTGTATGGGCTCTAGTAGTTCATATACTCTGTAGATTCATCACGGACTTGCACCAACACATTTGATGGGTGATTGACCTGAATTTAAATTCTTTTAAACTCCTCTTCCATGCAGTTCAAATCTGAGGAGAACATTAAAGTAAGAAAAGTAATTGACAGAAATCTTAAAGACATATGTTAGAAGTAGACTGTGCTTTCTGCCAGCACAGATTTAACACCATCCCCTTTCTCAGCTTGTAAAATGTAAATGGATGAGTCTTCCCTCACAGAGAAGAAGACTAAGTGGGTGGGAAGATGCTGGGGAAGCATTTTAAAGTTCTGTGACTGCACGGGAACCTAACACTGCACAAAACACCGATCTTTTAAAGACATTTAGGGGAGCAGAGGAGAATATTCTGGTATCAGGATGAAGTACCACTTAAGTCTTCCCAATGCACTGTTCAGATCTCCCAAATTAACAATAAATAAAAGGGCAAAGAAGGGATAAAAAGCATACAGAGAAATCACCAAACTACAAAAGCAAAGCAAAAGAAAGGAAATGTGTATTCCACATACTATCATTGCTTCAGAACATGGGGAAGGCAGAAAAATACAAGTGCAACAGAAATTTCATGGAGGAAAAGTCCATCTACGGATTTTGAACTCAAAGCTTCCTGCTCAGTCTCTGGTCCAATAGAAGCCCAAAGCAGATGAGTGCTGGAAATCCGGAGAAAATACAACTCTAGTCTGGCATGTTTGTTTTTCCAAAACTATTCGCTGCTGGTCGATGCTGTAGAGAGGGTGGGCCAGCCATGACCTCAACACAGCGCTCGCAAGGAGCTCAGTGGCACTGGAAATTATATTTCTCAGTGCCAATAATCTGCCTTTCATTTTACAATATCTATGGTGAAGCATCAGATTGCTGCAGATTTATTTAGGACTCTGTGTAAAGTACCCTCTGTGTGGTGGGTGGCAGTTACCAGTAACGTCGTTGTTGTCATTACTGTAGAAAAGCTTGCAGCATGAAAATGTTTATGGAGCCAAGGTTTATGCAGACTGATTTCACATGCACCTCCTACACTAAAGATTCTCCACTGAATAGAAGCCACAATAATTCCATTATATGCGGGATCCAGAGGTCTGAATAGCTACTGTAATGTCTCCCTTAGAGCCAAGCCAATTCCAGAGCAAATAGACATTCCATATTCCAAATGAGACAGGAGAAGGCCAGTAAGAACACCTCTCACAAGCAAAAATGTTTAAAACTTACATATAGCCTTTTAAAACTTGCATATATTCTAGATTATTAGTATTTGGATGTTCTGTAATGAATGCTGAGGTCAATAAATATCTTTGGGCAAGGTAAGGGTGATCTTGGATATATCCAAGGCCAAAGGAGGAACAGTAGCATAGATCCTGTTTGGGTTTGCATCAATTCATTTCTACCGTGCTCCTTGGCAAGAAAATAATGCTCTCATTTGCTTAAAAACATTTGCTGATAATGTTACAGGGATGCACCATTCAATTACAGAATTTACTAAGCTGGGTCAACGTTTTATAGAAGTTTATGGAAATAAACTTTAGACCAATCCTGCAGTGCAGCACCAACCTCCAAATCAAGTGGGAACAAGACTTCATCAAGGAATACAGATTTGTAGGAACTGGCCCATTGTTTTGAGCAAAAAAAAAAGTATTTTTTAAACTATTCATTATTTAATCAAGCCTATTTACCTTAGAATGATTACCTACTTATTTAAATCTTGTTAATGCAGCTGCAATTTTTCAAGCATTTATGAAAATAAATCAAAAAACAGGTAAGCCATCTGGTTTTTGTAAATAATATATTACATTTTCTTCAAACAAAATAATTAATACTGAACAGTAACACTGCATTATGAAACAATTCCCAATAAAACATTCCCTAATTATAATTCCAAAGCTTATAATATTTTTGAAACTTGTGTTGGCTATTTGATAGATAATAAAAGCAAATTACTGTATGTTTTAATAACAGTTGTCAAATAACACCATAATGCCCAACTGATGACTAATCACAATATGTAAATCCCCATAAAAGCTAATTGACAATTGATTTTCTTAAATACTGAAAGAATTCATCATGATTAACACCACTACAATAGAGTCTCAAGGAATTAAAAAAGATTTATCTCTATTTGAGCATTTCTACAAATGTTAGACATCTTGAAGAGAATAAATAATAAAGGTAGGTTAGAAACACAACATCCTCCTTGTTCACAGACAGTATGAATTATGAGGATGTAACTAAGGGGATCAGTACTTTTTTGTAGGTGCATCATGGTTTATATGCTCAGTTGGTGCATTTGCTCTCAAGCCCTGTCAACACACTCAGCTCTGGGATCATCATCTTGTCGGCAGCAAATCAGAGACAAAAATTGGGGAAAAAAAGGGCAAAAACATAAAAAAGAAGATAGAATAATATGGAACACAAGAAGATGAGCCCAACAGTAGCCATGCAGGTTATTTTAGAGGTGGTTGATGTGAGCACGAGTGGGGGGATTTCAGGTTGAAGGGGAGCCAACAAGGGAGGCCACAGTTGTGGCTAAGACCCTATCCCCCCACACACACCCTGAAAACTGGGTAACTGGAACAATAAATTTTTCCATGCCATATTAAATACAAAACAGGAGAGCCAGCAAACATGATTAATATGTATCAGCTTTTCTAAGGATCTTTAGGCAGTAATTAAAATAAAAAGACATTTGCCAGCAGTTCTGCAATGTCGTGGGGAGGGGCAATTTTTGTCCTTACTGAGCTTCAGTGGGGTTTTAATAGGAAACTTTAGTTTGTCACTGTGGGACCAGTCAGAAAGTACAAGTGGCACAGAGTAGAACAAAATAAAAAGGTGAAAGGCTATTGCTGTACGAGCACGTGATAGTTTAAATTAGTTATGCACTCTCAAGAGCATTCTGTACAGCCCAGAGAAGCTGTGCCCAAGGGCAGGAGGATACAAGGCTGACTTTAAGCTGCTTAAGCTTCTTTCATATGCTTTAATACTAGAGGTGCCAGGGTCAGTTGGACAATTCCTTTTCTATCCAAAATATTCAGATCTTCCCTAGTATTTAAGTCCAAAACTATTGCTTTATACATTTTACAGCATGCATTTCATTCCCAGCTCCTGCAGAAACAACTTTTCTATAGCTCAAGATATTTGCATTTATTTGATTAAGAGTTAAACTAAAGGAGAAAGGATGTAGTTTGTATTACTGATGGGAGAAAAAAATAAAAACAAAAAACGGCAAACAGCACTGACATTCTTCCCTCTGGGGGTGCTAGAACAGATTGCCCAGAGAAGCTGTGGCTGCCCCAGCCATGGAAGTGTTCAAGGTTTGGACAGGGCTTGGAGCAACCTGGGATAGTGAAAGGTATCCCTGCTTATGGAGGGGGCTGAAACTGGACAATCTTTAAGGTCCCTTCCAACCCAAACCATTCTATCCCTGCATGATTCCATGACCGAAATGATCAGCTGAGTCATAGAAACTAGAGCAGTTTTGACAGATATGTCTCAGTTCAGTAAAACTATATTAAATTAAAGAGGCAGGTCAGATAAAAATCTCTACCTAATTAATCCGTTTGCTTTTTACCACAAACAACTAAACTACGGTTTTAAAATGTCATTTGTTTTCCTTACACACAGAAAGAATGATATCAGTTCAAATAGAGCACAGAACTAAACCAGGCTGCTCAGGGCTGAGAAGCCACATTCCACATTGGGATACACAAACACCTCAGTCAATAAATTATGTACATGAAGCAACCAAAGTAAGCCTTAGCCAAAACAACAGCAACAAAAATAACCCCCACCAAACACAAACCATACTGGTAAAATAAAGTATTCAATTATTGAATGAAACCATTTGCAGTGAGCAATTTTGAGATAATAGGCTGAAATGTAACAGAAATCACACCATTGCCTGCTCAAAAGCTCGTCTGAAAGGAATGCTAAACTGACAATAACGCAAACAAATACTAATCCATTTATTGTCCAATATTCCATAACAAACAGAATGGTCAGATCCTTTGGTAAAAGGTACAGAGCTTTGTATAACACACCATAATCCTGTTTACTGTTTTCCATGAAACAAGAATATGAGAGCATTTGCTGAAATGGAAAGCCACACATCTCTGAGCTTTGTGTAAGTGGATAACGACAGCCAGACTTCTGACTTCACCTCCCTGATCAGGAACTGCCTTCAATATGAGAGTACTAAATAATCCATGCTAGTTAGCTCTTCTTTGCATGGACTTTTGCATCTGTCACCTCAGCTGAGGCAAATGATCCCTGGTTTAAATCTCTTTTATGGCAAATACTGGAAAAGGCTTAAAAAATAACACAAAGCCAAGGCCCAGCACGGTATAGGATTTGCTTATGGGTGTCACTTTCAGAAAACCATTGTGAGAAGAGCAATTCCTTAGGTTCAGTTAAAAGGAAGCCAAACTCTGAAAACTATTTCCAGCCATGTAGAAAAATAGTATCTATTTAGTACCAGTAGTCCTCGTGTTTCAAATTAATTACCAAACTAAATTGGGAGAACAGTCTTTTCCATTAATTGGGAAAAAAAATAAAAGTCAGTAAACAGCTTGCTAGGCTGCCTTCCTGCAATCCCCCTCACTGGAATCAATGTACTGAAGTTCAGTGTGATTATCCACGAACAAAACAGCATCCTGGATTTACATTGAGTGATGTGCCAACTGCAGGCTGTGTATTTGTGTCCACACAGGTAGCAAAGTCAGTCCTTTAATGTAAACATTGCCCATGTTACTCTTATGCTGAGAGGTGAATGTATTTGCAAATAGGAATTTCTGCTTAGAGGACATGGTTGCATATTTTTCACAGGAGGATTTGTACCCTCTTGAAAAGAATCCAACCTGCTCCGTCACATGAATCACACACGTGAGGTCACACTGCTGCTTCCACACTGGATTGTGTTTTCATTGTTCTCTGTAGGGTTTTTTTCAGGCTATAATTAGAGTTAATCACATTTCAAAGTACCAAGATAATTATCTCCATGTCAAATTAGCTCTTTTCAAATTAAAGACTATTTCTGCTTAATTTTTTTCCCATCTTGAAAGAAAAGCAGCGATCCCCAGATCTTTTATGTCATTTCTTTATGAACATGGGGTTACGATAAGCTACTTTCTGAACCACTGCTCGAACACAATTTATTTTACATAGCTTTGCATAATAAAACAGCATTTTAGATAACTTATTCAAAGGGCAGATAGTAATTCTCTGAAGATTTCATTAAATCACTCTTTTCATGTTAAAATTAATGTGCCAAGTTAATTTTGGAATAAACAAACCAAGATATTTAATTGCTTTGTGATAAATATATATTCTTTGCCTAGAATTTTATCATGTAGTTTTACATTTTTTAACTCCAATATTTGTGTGCATCACAAAAGCCTTAAATTTATGTATTTACTGATACACACAAGATTTACTTAATAAACTGGTAAATCCATGTTCATATCAGACCTAAATTTCTCTTTAATAATTATTTTCTACCCCATGTTTTCCTACAGCATGAATGACAGAGGGGGACTTTTTGGAAGAAGTCAGTTCTAAACAAATTGACATGAAAAAGCTGAAGGACAATGATAAGCTATGACAAATGGGAACCAACAGCAAAAAATGCAGCGAGACAGAAAAACTCCAGACTGAGGCCAGATTTGCTTTACATCAGATCTCACAAGCCCACTCCCCTCTTCTTCCCCCCTTCAGTAAATGCACATGTGTGCTCCAAAATTGCACCGTGCAAAATACAAGTCATGGTTGGAGTTTCAGCAGAAGGTCCCCTGCAGTGTGCCCAGCCCAGGGAAGTGCCACAACCCTGCTGCCAGCACTGGGCATCCTGAGACACTCCGTGCCCCTCTGCCCCCGACTCATCCTGCAACTGCTCCTTTCAGCCTTTAGCACCGGGGAAACAAAACCTCCATCCACTGCATCTGGGGTTAGAAAGGTAAGTATGCACTGCCAAGCAGGAATTAATGCAGCACCTTTATTAAGAGAGAGATTTTGATGAGCTTTGTTGGTACAAAATAAGCTGGCAGTCCAGCAACAATTTATTACTAATGCTCCTAACAAGGAGAAAGGTTTAAAGTTTTAGAGCCAAAGGATACCTTTGACAGCCATCAGCAATTATTATTATTGCTGCTAACAATACAGTTGGATGCATATTTCACTTCATATCTTAGCACTATTTCATGTTACTTTTAAAGGCTACAAAAATCCATTGCAATTCTAACATTTCATACTGATCTATCCAAGCATAATGTTGGAATAAGTGTTCTTGATGTTTTCTTTTGATAAGGTTGTAAAACATTCTTGGAAGTTATTTCAATTTTTTTTTTTTTTTTATCTTCTCAAGAAAATTATACTCAGCTAGAATAAATTATTGCAGTTCTTCTGCTACCAGTGAAGAACAATCTTATTTAGGGCAGTTTTTCAACATATCCTACAAACTGGAGAAGGAAGACCCAAGCTGAACTGTCTTACAGACACCAATAGCACATTTTTAAGTACAAAAATTAGTTATTTCACAATTTTGTAGCTGAAAAGTTTCTAGTGAAACCTCTATAGCAAAAAAACAGCACATGATACTTGCTTTTATTTATGAAATTATTTTCATGTAGAAAAACTGGCTGCTGAATTTATTCTTAGTAGCAACAAGGCCTAGGAGAGTTTCCCTTCCTTGTGCATCCATAATTCTCCAGCTGATCTCACTGCAGGCTCTTGTACCAGGTGGGGACACAAGGATGCAATGTCCCCCAGGCAGGAGGGACATGGAGGGCGACACAATCTCATCATCATCCTCCCAAGATTTGTCACCATTTTTCTCCTACACCAGCAGCAGAACTACCCATCTTATTTCACTTTTCTGTGTGACAGTATTATGATAGATAGTAATTCCTCCCTCTCTGGAAAAAAAAAAAATTAAAAGCATGCCTAATTTTAAGCAAAGGCTTAAGACTCTCTGAATTCAAGAGCAGTAGAGCTCACCAAATCCAAACACTCACTAAAGTAAAAACTACATAACCTAAACTTTACTGGTAGTGAAGTAGCTGCCCAACTGCTTCACTGACTCAGGCTGGAGATATGTGCACAGGGAGATCACAAATGATATCACCTTGGGGTTTTACTTTTTTATACTTTTTTATGTATTTGTACTTTTTTACTTTTACAAAAATAAACAAGTATTTCATAAAATCACGGAATGCTTTGAGCTGGAAGGGACATTAAAGGTCCTAGTTCCAAGCCCTCTGCCATGGGGAGGGACACCTTCCCTAGATTATGTTGGTCAAAGCCATATCTAAATATCATTTGCCAAAATATTTCTTCTTTCTAGTGCTAGAAAAATGTGTAAACACATTCAAAATTTGAGGATTGTGTGAAAAAGCAAACCCAGCTTCTTCTGCATCCTCCACATACCAAAGCAGAGCGCACTCTAAGTGGAGTACACCTGTGGGAGCAGAGCTGATTCAGGTAAGTGCACAAAGGGTTAAACCCCTGGTCCATTTCCAGTGGTTTAAAATTTGCATCTCAGTTCTAAAAAATCATTATTTATCTGAATGAAGAGGAAGAAGGAAGAGAAGAAAGAAGAAGGAAGAAAGAGCAGAAAGTATAAATGCTGATGAGTGACTGGGTCCTGATCAGCACCCAGTTGTGACCACCAGCATTCCTCAGTGGGGTAAAAATTTGATGATATATTGCATGTGCAATTGAGCAACACAAATATCTTCTTCTCAGCCTCACTACAGGCCAAGGCTGCACTTCTGAAAATAATTGGTTTTTTTGAATACATAATTTTGAGGGTCATTGCCCATGGATTGCTGAAAACGCTCTCTCTGGGAATCCAGGCTTATTTGTTTGGCCATGAGTTTCTATTTCACAGTGCAAGATAAGGCCTATTTGCTGCTACTGCCCATCACTGTGTAATCAGCTTCTGTATTATCATCGGTTTATTCATTCTTCTGTAGCACACTGTGCTGTGCTCAGGTTCAATCAGAAGAGATTTATGGGAGGAATGACTTGTTTGTTGATTTGCTTGCTTCCTCTCCTCCCACACGGATGCACATGGAGTAGGTAGGTCAGCTACAACACTTAAAAGCTTCCTAATCCTAAATTGATGTAGCCTCTGGAAATGCCTTTAAACTGAGTGTCCAATTCTCAGTTTGCAGGGGAGCATTAATACCCAGCAGCTCCTGCCTCTGCACATTAACACAAATTGTTTCAGTGCAGGGTAAACAAAGTGAGAAAAAGAGGGCACTGCTGCCTACATTTGGGAAACACTGCCAAGGGCAGTGGGCCAGGGCCAGAGAGAAACTCAATCCTCCTGCAAGCAGCCCTGTGGGACAGCCTGGCTGAGCACACTGTGATCTTAGCCTAAGTGGCATTTCCTGCTCTAAGTTTTATCAAACTGCAAACCTTCTTTCCTAGATTTACAGCTACCCGGGCGCTTTTTCCTATTACCAGAAGCACTTCAGGGGTTTGCTAATGCACTGGAAGCACCTTTCTGAAAAGCCAACACAAATAGGTACAGCAATAAATCAAGAAGCATTATGCTACTCCAGGATGTGGAGGGGGATCTTTTCATTATGCTGATAAAAATAAAATCAAAAAACAATAGACATTATGCTACCATATGGAGGTGCATTTCTATGTACAGAGAATGTGAAGCTTAATAGAAGAGGAAAATAATTACCAGATTTGCTACTCACCAAAAGCAATCAGCATCACATGACAACTGCCAGGACAGGGTTATTGGAGAGGGTTGCATTAGAAGACAATATGCCTTATGAGGAAGATGGAGGCATTATTAAAACATAATGCACGTGCAGAGTGCTGCATGCATTACACACTGACTAACTAATGCTTCCCAGGAACACAGATTGCTGTAAGCAGAGCTTTAATTATTTAATTTCCTTGTTCAAGAGTGCAAAGTTCTAGCCAAGAAAGCATGTCCTTCCATATCAATTTAAATAGAACTTTTCTCCCATCTAGTTGGCAGCACCCATTTAATAATCTACTGCCACCAGAAAAATAAAAATTAAATTAATTTTTAAAAATTACATTAACAGATGTTTTATTTTTAAATTTCTGCAGTAAACTTAAAATTGTGCTTGAGAAGTTAGACCAACACATTAAAACTACTAATTTGGTTTTTATTTGGTATATTTTCTCAATAATATCAGCCTCTTTTTAATTAAACACATTTTATCCCTTTATTGACATTGCGCAAAGTCCAAAAGTCACAAAAGGGAATACGTTATTGAGCCATTCCACATTTCTTAAATGACTGAAAGCACTTAGTTTCACCTCAAACACCACAATGCTCTAGAGAAGGAGGATATGATGGTGGTTATTAATAATAATAATCAGCCAGTATTTGCTTTTACACTGACAATGACTCCCACCAGCCCTGGATCCAGCTCACCACACCATACAACTCAGCCTCCAGCTAGTCCCTCTGGAGAGCTCCTCTGCAGGGACAGGAGCTACCCAAGCAGCTGCTCCCTAGCCATGGGGACAGCAGCCAGAATTTGGCAGGTCCCAGCAGCAGAGTCAGACCTCAACTCAGCTTCAGAGAGTCCTTAACCTTGAGCAAATGAAATATTAGGGGAAGATGACACAAAGTTTGAATTAGGCTTTGATTCAACCCAATCAAACCCCAAAATGCAGGAACAAGCCCAGTGCAAGCAGTGCTTGGCAGCCCCTCAGAGGACACGGGGCCAGGAAAGATCTCCTGAACATGCTGGGAGGCTACTCCTGCCTAACACATTGACACAAAAGGAAGCAGGAAAAGAAAGCATGGAGAACATCACACAGTTTTTATTTAAGATACCCAGATCCTCCCTAAGTCCCAAGGCACAAGAAAGCACAGAGTCTTCCTAAGTCACAGGGATACTCAAAGATTTTGGTGTGAGCATGTACACAAGCTTTACAGGGCAGAGCCACAGGCTTATGGCAGCCCCTCAGCACAGTACCACCCTTATTTTCATTATCTGAATCACAGGACTTCCAAAGCCTTTCCTCCTCTATTGCCTCTTTCTACACCAAAGTCTGATTACTATCAGCTCTTCTATCTGTAATAGTTTGTACACTTGGGTGATGAATCAAAACTTTCTTACAGAGTCTTGGAGGCCATTTCTTCCCACCTCCCCTCCCCCAACTCTGTATTTCCCTTGGCTGCAGCACATGTGAGTTTTCCTCTGTTCCTCTTTTAGCTGTCCATTAACACCACCCATTTTTAGACCCTCCCACATCTGCCATGCAGTCTTCCAAATGCAGAGCCTGCTTTCCATCACACCCCCTTCATCCTTTCACCTGCCCACCAAGAATGCAGATGTTTGGACAAGCACAGGAAAGCTGCATCAGTCACATCCTGAGAGAATGGGATGACAGAGACATGGCAGAAGTAAAAGGAAGGGGAATAATTTCAATCATATTCTTAGGAGTTGGTTTTGGTTGAAAAGACAACCTCTGAAAACAACTACATCAATTATAACTTAATCACCTTTGTGATCATTTAAAATTGCACCCAACTAAGGCAGTTTTTGCAATATACCTCAAAAAACTTCCTATGTGCAAAATTTCCCTCTTTTTATGTGCCCTGGTTCTAAATGCTGCTGCTCTATTGATTACTGTAATTCAGCTCTAATTGCACTTTTACAAAGCAGGATGAATAGATTACAGTTGAGCCAGGAGGAAGCCAAACATCAATTATTAATATAACAGAGCTGGCCTTTACCATGTCTGCATTATTTACCTTGGGGAGTTTAGGAACCTGCTGAATAATATTTATCCTCGTAAATTAACCACTTTAAAATATTTGTTTTCATTAAGAAAAGCAACCAGAGTAATGAAATATTCTTTCAGCAAATGTAAACAAGCACTCAGGGTCTGTAATGATACGTGAAAACCCAATGCACTTTCTCAGAATGAGGCAGCCTTGATGGGTCAGAAAGAACTTCTATTGTTCACCAGAACACACAGGGCTGGTTGATCTGCAGATTGCCTTGAATGCAGCACAGGGTCTTTGGTTACCATTTGAGTCATTGTTGTTATTTGCACAGCTGTTTCAGCCTCGACAGGGATCCAAAATCAGACAGTTTCAGCAATGAGAAAAAGCTAATGGTAAAGCTGGTATTTCCTCAGTGCAAATTGTAAAAGTCAATATATCCAAGTCCTGCTTCCCATGCCCATTCTGGCCAGCACTGTGACCATACACCAACCTCTTATTTGTGTTGCTGTCACTCTCTTGGGTGCCATGTCTTGCCTGTGAATCTTCTGCTTCATTGCTCCAGCAATCTGCATTTGCATTAGCAGCAGTTAATACTGACATTTTATACTCTAACCTTGTGCCCTGTGGCTCTGGCTGATGATTTAGATATATGGATTTTTTTTTTCCAAATATATAAATTGCTAAGCAAGGGAAATTTTAAATTATCCCTCCGACCTTTGCCTCTTCTCTTTGGATACTTCACCTGCTCAAAGAACAGTCATCCCTTTTTTACCACTAGTTTGATCCTCTGCAGAATCATCTGGCTTAGTGTAGAGCCTGCCTGGCCAAAGCACAAGGGCTGCCAGTTTGCAACCACATGCAGAGACCCACCAAGACTTTCACCTTCAGAGTGAATTTCCCAAATTTTCCACAGGCAGATGGTACCACACACAATTCCTCTTCAGTATTTAACTGCTATTATGAAGGCAACTCACGTGCTGCCCAGATTCTGCGGTTGTTCTGTAGGTAGAGGCAAATTTCCTCTGATGAATAAATACTATGCTTAAAAGCTATTGTTTCTTGAATAAAAACATTCACCAAAGCTAATTCTGTAAATTTCCACTGTATCACAATCAAGAACTCACTGTACAATATTTAATTAGTTAGCCATTTGTAGCTAGGGCTGGAGGCATTCATCATCTTTCCAAAAACACGCACATCACCATCTGTAACATCCAGTCAGTCTTTTGGCTCTGAATGAGAAAAAACATTTAACACATTGGCAGCTAAAAGTTAGGTTTGTTGCAGAGGCATCAAATGTGAATTCTGTTGTGCTGCTCTTTTGAGAGTACAACTCCAGCCATTGTGGTCTCTAATCAAAAAGCCTGGAGGGAATCCAATGAAATCTGTGCACAACATTCAACTGCAAGAGTATTAATCCAGCTTTATTCCATATCTGATCAGATGAAATCAGCCCTTTCTACCCATTAGGCATCTTTCATCTGCTCCTGCAATATATGTTTTTATTTCTTTTCAATCCTTTGGAAATAATATCAGTAGTAGTCTAGCAACTGCTAATCTATGATAAAAATTTAGGGCTAGATCATTCCTAAGAAAGAAAACAAGATACTTCTTGGATTTACTCAGGAACTGATTAGAAAGCCCTGGAGCAAAAGACTCTTTGGATGTGAGGAATCTCATCGAGTAGGAGCAAGGAAGGCTGGTAGCTCTGGCTTGATCAGATCCCTCTCCCCAGGCATGCTGTCCTGCAGAGGCTTCTGGCACCTCCGAGCCTTCCAGCTCCCTCATCCTGTGTGTTGATTGCCAGGGGCAATCACACCCCCACACTCCACAGTTCTCAATACATTACAGGCAGATTCCTGGAGCTGAAGATTCCCCTTAGCTCATTCCAGCGTTAGAGCTTCCCAGAATATAATCCCTTCTGTATACCCAGCAGTCTGCTTCTTCCTGGGTGTGTAATGTTGAATTTGGCCATGCTAAAGCCCAAGGGAGCTGGCCTAACCAGCTGCAGCATCCTCTGTCCTCAATATGCACCTTCCCTCTTGGGTCAAGTGCAAATTGAATTATTAGCATTTTTTAATTTACTTCATTATTACCTGCAAAAATGCTGAACAAGATTATTTTTTATGCTAATTCCCTAGAACACCCGCTCATTGATTCCTTGTTGACAGTATCTGTCATGATCTAAGGGTTTGGCAGTTCTTACAGCACTTACCCTTGTTTAAACAATGTTGAGAGTGCAAGTTTTCCCTAGGAAAGCAAAACTTAGCCCATCACTTTCTATATCAACCAATGCCTTCAAAGGTTTTTGAGTTTATTGAGCAACTTCAGAGGTTTTTTTTTATAGTTCTAGAGACCTGAAACATGTTAAAATCCTGCAAATTCTTGCAAACCAGTAATAAATCGAGCAAGCTCTTCTGAAAAACCTCTCAAAAAAACCTCCCATGGTTCAATGATTCACTCTATTCCTTAAACACCACAGAAATCACACAAGAGATCAAAATCAGGGTAAAACATTCATAGGAATGAAGGCTGCACTGGTTTACTGTCCACCAAATCACCTGATCAACAGGAATATTGAGCAGTGCTATCAAATTTAAACAGCTATGCAGATACTTTGGACATAAAGAATGAAAGCAGCTTTATCTGAGATGTTCCATTTTAAAAACACAGTGTAGAAACCATACGTGAAATAAACACCAGCAATTAGGACAAGTCTCTCTACTGGATTCACACTTCCCTGTGTTCCCTTTTTCTCGCTACTCCCCTCACATGAGATATCATTGACTTGTTCCAGACAAAAACTTTCAATGCTCTGTTTTCCCATGAGCCTTGAAGCATTAGACAAATGGATCTGTTCAGTGAAAGTTGGTTTTCCTTCAAGAAACTGAGATGAACTGCACATTAGTCTTAAATGAGACCAAAACAAACCCCAAAAAACAGTAGAATGTCCATGACCTTATTTAAAAACAAAGAAACAAACACACTACCCAAAAACCCCAAGAGACAGCTATTTGTTTAGGTGAGACTGTACTGAGAAACTTTAAAGATAGCTGTGAATATTCACTTTTTCATACAGTGTAGAGCATCTTTATTGCAACGTGCCTGTTATATCTAGAACAGATATAATTTTATTAATAAAAAATTTCTCCCTCCAAATGAAGGCCTCCCATAAATATTTATCTACATTCAAATAGGAATGCCTCTCATCTCAGAAAAGGAATTATGAACTTTAATGGCAACTTCAGACAATTTGATATGTTTATATTTCCCTCATGTAAACAGCTTTGCATTAGCATATGAATGTTATTATCCATGCTTTAACTTTGCCAGACACTGACCACTTTGTTGCATTTTTAATGGCTTACCTCTGAGTTTTTTCATTAAACTTTTTTGATCTACTGTTAGCTTTGATGTCAGCTTGAGAAAGAATTTTGCCTGTTTGCATATCAGTGAGTTAAAGTTACCTAGAAACACTTCACACCAGTCTAAATTACAAAAAAGGCCTTATACAGCTAGACTTGCTTCTCTGTTATAAAATTGGAATTCTTATTTCACAGAAAAAAGGTACTTCAACACATTTTTTTCTAAATCCTAGGTGAATTGAAATTACATGTATAAATGTGGACTCGCATAGAGAGGAGACAGAGATGCTCATGATATCATTGAAGAACAAGGAACTTAATTTACATCTTCCTGTTATCTTTGCTATAATAATGACCAACAGGTGCCTGATACCAGAGTGATGAAAAGGATTTTTCCTGTATGGAGAAGACATCAAATATGGTAATTATTAACATTCCTAATGGATCTCTACCACCAGAAGAGATTCTGCTCTTCAAGTTTCTTATTTAAAATGTCTATTGAAACTTTTCCTAAAAAGGGAAAATAGAGAGATAACAAGATCCTTCCTTTCCAACTTATTTAACTTCTATTTTTACCTTGGCTGACTCATCTAGAAAACAGAAAATAAGGTATTTATACATATATATATATATATATGAGAATATATGATAATTGAATTGAAGACAAGGCTCCACTGATCATCTTTCATCTAAACTAATGTGCACACTTGGATTATCACAAAGACTATATTTTTACATGCTTGAAAAAACATCTTTTATCCAGTATTTCCCTCAGTTGAAACTGATTCCTATCAGTAGTAATTCCTACTGCTAATGGTGTATATTCTCATATAACACTTTGTGCTACATTTCTTCAAGTCTCAGTTTAAGAAGTTAATGAAAGTGACTCTCTCCCACCACAAGAAATCCCACCTAGGAGACATAAGCAAATGGATGCCTCAGAAGGTTGAAATAATTAGATAATCCACCTTGATACAAGCAGGAAATTGCATGCATTGTTTTTACACCTCCTGTGATAGATGTAGCCCCGAAGCTCTCTTGGATTAACTCAATTATTTATCATCATCTTCTTATCAGTCTACTTGTGCCTGAAACAAATTTCAGGGTAAAATAAAACACGAGGAACTTGATATGTCAGTGGACTGAAATCACTCCTGTGACTGCTCCAATCTCTGATTTACACAGGGCCATGGGAATTGCCATGGGAGCCTGGCTAATTGTCCATTTCATCCTTTTCATCACTGTGCCCTAGAAAGAAACAAAATGCTCTGCAGCAGGAAGGGATGGTAAACATTTAGAGAGTCATGTTCCTGTTCCACCCACCCTCCCATTGAAACTGCTTCCAATTAAACATGAGAGTTTACACCCCTACCAGAAGCAAATCTAGAGTTGAATTGTGTTGGTTACTATTGTGGCTTTGGCAACGAGACAGCTGCAGTCCAACTGAAGTTTTTCACACTTGCCAGTTTCCCCTTCTGCTCAATATTCCTCAATTATTTTCAGTACTGGTCTAGAAATCAATTTTCCGGGATGCAGATCACACATTGCCTTACTACGATTTTTTCTTGGTTATCTACCCATTGCCATACTTTGCAAATGTCATTAGATCAGTAAAATTGAGGTAAAACCTTGACAGAAATGCTGTTTCCCTAGTTAGCTCCTGTGCACGTACCTGGGGAGATCCAGGGTGTGTGCTCAGCTCTCTGATCTGCCACCAGGCTGTTTTAACTCCATCTCACCAAACTGTTGCACTCAATATGTATTGATAATAGGAAGAGTGAAGCAGCTAAAAGCTGAAGTCTTCTATAGTGATTTTAATTAAGAGTCTGTCACTATCTGAATTATTATTGTTACTTTAGGAATTACATTGCAGCATAAATTATTATAATAAAGAAGTCTGGCAACTGTCATCTTAGCCAAAGTGCCTGAAAGAGGTTTTCACTTGCATTGTGACTTTTGGGCCACTGGACAGAAAGAAATTCAGATTGCTTCCACTTGAAAGAGGAGCTTCGATGTTGCCAGATACTTCCACAATTAACAGCTGTTTAGCTATGGAAGCAATAAATGCCCTGTCCCACCTCTGAAGCCCACGCCCTTCCCCAGGGCTTTCCCACAGCTTCTCACCCAAGCATTTATTCCCTTCCTGGAGCTCATGCTCCCCACATTTGCTCTATCACTGTGTCTCCAGCTCACCAAAGTCCCCTAAGATTGTGCTGCTCTCTCTTACAAACACACAGCAGCACCATGAAACCCAGAGAATGCCTCCCACTCCACGGGTACAGCCTGAGTACACTTGGTTCGAAACAGGGGGGGACCGGTCCTGTCTTTGGGCTGACAGTGGCAAATGCGTGGCTGGGTGATGTTATAAAACAGCACAACTGTCAACTGTTTTAAGGGGAAAAGCGGGTATTCTGAATCCAAAAGTGTACTTTATCGAATCATGAGGAAAATCAGATCAAAGTCAAAAGAGTCTCAGCCAAAGACTAAATTTACACGAGCTCCCCCAGGAGTGATGCTGAGTGTGGTGGGACCCCTCCTGCTGTGACTAGTCCCCGGGGATGGTGGCAAGTAGCTGCTTTGGCGGCTGTGGCAGGGCCTCCTGGCAGCCATCCCCCGGCACTGCCCTGGAGAGAGGAGCAGGAGGAAGCCACATGGCTACCAAGAGCACGGGGTGCGGCTCAAGCACCCGCAGGAGCACTCCGGCCGCTGACCAAGGGAACCTCCGCCCGCTGCCAGCCCGCGGGGAACCGGGACGGTCACCCCAGGGCCGCATCCCTGCCGTAGGGTTGGCTACTTTTTTCCACTCTCGCAGCTCTGAGGGAACGCTAAGCGATAACGCAGGAGGAGCAGGGTCAGCCGAGGGCTCCGGAGATGCGCTCACATCGGGGCCAGCCCCGCGCTGCGCCCGCCGCGGCGCTCGGGAAAGGGAAGCGATGCCCGGAGCGGGTCTGTGGTACTCAGGCTCCCCCTGCCTGCATCCACAGGCGTGCGAAGGCACGAAAACTCAGCCAGGGGATTATTTCCTACTTGATTCAGAATCTTCTCGGACGTCTGGGTTGAGATCCCTTTCCCTTTGCATCAAAAAACACATTTACCTAATTTACAAAAGCGCGTGTCTTGGCTAATGGGATGCAGATGCAGCTCGTTTATCAGCAGGCAGATGCAATGTTTTTGCTGTGTCCCCAAGGACAACCAAAACTACAACAGCAAATAGCTGAGCATGATATAAAATTCACACTCTAAATAACAGAGAAATAATCTGAGTGGTGGGTTAAGCAGAGTTGAGTGACTAACAAAAACGTGGAAGATTACGTGTTTTGAAGATAATTGAAAACTTTTTTTTTTTGTTATTTAGAGCTTCATTATCTGTTTTTGCTAAGATGCACTTAATTATACAACTTCTCTAATTTCGAGTATGATTTTAAAGCCCATTTAAGGATCAATCCTTAAAAACTGCAGTTCAAGTTGCAGCATTTAATTCTAAATATTCAGCAACGCAGCCTTCAGAAATACAAAGCTCTTGGGTGAAAAAATATCACTGCCTTAGGATAGGGCCAGAGTTTCACTCCTGCTTGCAAAAGTAAAATGATTTGCATCATTTCTTTCAGATTGCTGTAGCATGTCAGGATGTGGAGAGCATTAGAGAGGACTAATTTCATTCTAAGTTTTACATATGTACACGTACACACATACACATATATAAAGCTGGAATCTTACTGTAGTTTTTTGCCAAGAAATAACAGCTTAAACAATTTGTTATCCTTATATGTTTACCCAGGCTTCACCTTAGATCATTTATTGTCTGAAAAACAATCTGTTAACATTTAAGACACCCGGGGTCTGCCCTGCATTACTTGGGTTGTGTTCCAAAAGCAGCATTATGTGTTGGTTGAAAAGCATATAAAACACGATTGTACAGCTGATGTCATCTTTCTCTGGCGTGGGTCTGCACAGTTCACACACACCACCACCCATCAATTCACAGCCCTCGCCACAAAATATATCTGGCAAGAAAAGCCTAAAGCTCATTTAGGAAAAACAGAGCAGATCTTCACCTTTCACAGCTGGGTCTCATCCAGCAGATCTGATTAACTGGTTTGGCAGCCACTCTACCAGAAAGCCACAGCACAGTGTAACACAGTGCTACTCTACAACTTTATCTTAATGCAAATCATGAAGTTGTTTACAGGTACTCAGAAAGTGATAGATCCTCTTAGTCCCCAGTTCAGAATCTCTTTCAAATGAGCATTAAAATAATGGCCATTCTCTCTCCTACAAACAGATCCAGGCTCTGCTAAGCCCCCAAGAATGGAATTCACCCCATGTCAAGAACCTTCAATTGAGACTCATGCACAAAAGGGTGCCAAGGCCTTGTACTTCCATCAAGCAAGTTTTCCAAAGCAGTACCTTAGTTTGCAGTTGCAGATGTATACCCCAGCTCAGTGCTATTCTTTCAAAACCTCTCTAAAACCACAATTATGTCTGTGGTCAAATTTTCTGATTTGCTTCTGTGCTTCACACAAGGGACAGCTATATTTGAGTAGCAGTTGAAATGACTCCGTGTATGTGTTGTACACAGCAACATGGCATCTTGAGTAAATTATTTTTTCATAGGCTCAAATTTAAAATATGATAAAAATAATCCCAAGGTATAGGATTTGCACTCAGGTCCGTAAGGCCTGGTTTACCATTTTTATAGAAATATTTTTTTAAAAATAAAACCCCATAGAAATTCATTCTTTAAGCTCTCCTGTTCCTTGTTTTCTATCCAACTCTAAGACCTTGAAATAAAAATAGCACAAGAGTAAACCAGGCACAGAAACATGCACTAACTCTTTCTGCAGGCATAAAGAAAAGTGACTCACTTATGACAGGTATATCCATTTGATCATTACCTGAAAATATTCAGAACATTCATCCCTGGGAGCCACAGCATCCTGCTAGGGCTGAGGGCTGTCATATTTTATGCAACTCATGTCTTTAGTGAATCAAGATTATTACATCCACCAATATAAGCCTAAAGGGGAATCACAGTAGAGAATCAGGCTGCAAATTTTCTCATTATAAGGAAGTTGAGAATTTTGGTCTGGACCCAGAATCCTCCCCTAAGCTATGAGGTATTCACAGAAAGTCCCCTAGTGCAGCATTCTCTGCTACACATCTGTTATATACTTCATTACAGAGTTTCCTGAAACTCAGGTTCCATGAGACTTCCCCAGAAATCCTCATTTTGACATCCCTCACTCCACACTACCTAAGAGCAGCATAACAAGTTAACACATCTAATAAATACCAGAATTCTTTGTACAGGGACAGACCAACAGGACAGTACAAAATAAAGAGCAGCAGAAATATGGTACCCAGTCCTGATTCTCAAACAGAAACTAGAAATTCCCAGTCCCCAAAACACCAGAGCTATTTGATCTCTACAGAAGGAAGGAAAGGATTCTGACCCAGCCTTGTGTTTAGCAGCATTTCTGTCACAGGCTCTGCAGGCATTCCTGCAAGACTCGGCTGGACTCGTGCTAAGCAGCAGGAGAGAATGCATGGAAGGAATGTTACTGTTGTGCTGCACCTCTGGTCTAATCAGACTCTGTCTCAGGATCAAGTTGGATATAAAAAAAAAACTTAGCCTGGCTTTACCAATCTACCTAATCCCTATTGTATCAATTTGTGTCTCCTACCAAATCTCAGTGTTACAAAGAGCCCGCAGCACCTGTGAACCACCATCAGACCAGTTACCAGCACCTCCTCATGGGCCTCTCTTCACCCTGGCACAAGGAGGGAGCTCCAGCCTTGCCAGGGCACAGCACAGCCCTCCAGCCCCAGCACATCCCTTTGGAGCACTGCTGGCACAGACACTTTGTTCTCCCAGCAACAGCTGCCTTCTCCCTGTGGGGACAGCTGAGGAACCAGAACAGGCTTTTTCACGTGCCTGTCCTTTGTTCAGCACTTGGGCTCATTAAACATTTTAGGAGGTAGGGGCTGGGTCTGCTCAGAGAAACACTGGTTCCAGAATCCATCTAAGAAACCAGCAGAGATTTGATGCCACATCTGTCCCTCCTGCCCTCAGCTCTGCATGACTACTAGTTTTCATTAAAATATCCATCTTTTAGTTCCATTTGGGAGTTTACTTTTCTACTCCTGCCCTGTCCACCACTCTCCACTCTCTCCAGCCACCCCAGTGAACTGGCAACTCCTTCAGAGGGCAGGAGTCACATCTGGCAATTGTGTCTCTTTACCAACACTTAACAACACTGCATAAACAGTAGAAAAATATGGAAGAGGTGTTTACAGTAGCTGCATTTCATAGGAGAGATTTATGGGCCTATTAAAAATTATTAGGCTTTACTTCTTCAGTGACAAAGCTGCTTTCATAAACTGCTCTCAACAGTTTCATATCCAGAGTCTGCAAGACACTTATTTTCACTTTTATTTTAAGTGCCATATTTCCGTCATCATTAGGGTTTTTTTTTTGTTTTGTTGTGTAAAACAGCAGCTCCCTAATTCTTCTGACCTAGTAATTCAGTTTAAAAGTACATGTCACACTTAAGGCATGGATGGACAGCATGACTGCAGGCACTGCTGTGATTAATGCTGAAAAGCATTCCCAAATAACTAAAATGTGCTGATATTCAATTGCTGATATACTTTGATTGCATTGAGGGACCTGGGAAAAGACTGGGAAAATCTTAATACCTATGTGTGGCAAGCATGGAGGCAGGACAATGAAAATGTTCTTTTCATATTGGATACACTACCAGATCTCACCCTTCCACCCTCTGACTCACAGAGAAACAGAAGGATTAGTCCCATCCATTCTTAGTCATGAAGGCAGTGATTCTTTCCTTCAGCATCCACATATCCATTCTCAGGGGCTACAAGGAGAAGTCTGAAGCCTCTCAGTACAGGATCACAATCCTAGATTTTACTTCAGTTTATTAAATTGATAAAACCATCTGCATAGATACTTTTCTTGAAATTCAAATTCGGAAATCATTTCTGCTCTAATACATGAGCCACAGATGATACAGCTGAACAGAGTTAAATTCAGGAGTAGTTTAATTTTAATCTATACAAAAATAATAATAATTTGAAAAAATCAATATTTTCCGAATTTTGAGCTGAAGCAGTAGGTTGAAAATGCCCTACCCCCCAAGTTTCATTTGGATTTGCTTAGGAGAAAATTCATATCAAAACTTTCTCAGCATACAAAGACCTTTGAAATGGGCTTTTTCTCTGTTTACAAAGGCAATCCTTTGTGTGATACAGACATTTTGAACAGCAACAAAAAATTACAATAAAAATGTATCTAGCTGGAATCTATTTCCTGCTTCCATAAATAATAATAAATCACAGTACTATGATTCTGTGCTACAACTGCCAAAAAAAAGGATTGTTCCTGTTTCTGAGGATACCAAAGCTCTGTGTTTGCTGTCAAGGCATTTTCAAAGACTTCTGTCCATCACATCCCTGGAGTCCCCAGTGCTGGTCAGGTAGTCCAAGTTATAGAGAGCAGTTACAGGTCAAATTGTGTTAATAATTAAACACAAGGCTGTGCAGGAGCAGCCACCATAATTTACATGCTAAAACAGGTAGAATGTCAGTGGAAAATCACAATGACAAAAGATGGTTTATTCAGGTTAATCCTAGTTAAATCATATACATTTTTCTATATATCCCAGTTGTCTTTTTCACAGAAAAGATGAATGTGACCTGAATAGGAGAAGACTGATTTCAACCTAGCTGAAGCCATTAACAAGAAGATGGGACAAAATTCCAAGCTGGCAGGTGAGAGACAAAACAAGTATTCCTCCAGACTTTGGTGGCCCCGCTATGCAACATAACCCAATAACACCATTTGGCAATACCAGCAAGTTGTCACTGACTAGAAAAGAAATTAAAATTCAGCACTAGCCCAAATTATCTGCTGCTTGCTAAAACAGGAAAGATGCTGCAAAACAAAATATTGCAATACTCCAGAGCAGTAGAGTTTGTAAGCAGAATGACAATGACTTCCAAGATCCCTTGCTAATAAACAACTGGGTGAGACTAATTTCTCGATTTTTATCGAACTGAACGCGATTCAAAACTGCATGAAGTGGGACATCCTTCTTCACTGCAACATCTATTACTTCCAGCTAGTCTGCTGGAAGGAAACTATCAGCCTGAGATTATCTAATGTGCACCCAGTTTCCTGAGCAATTCTGTTTTTCCTCTAAATACAAAGGAAAATAAATATGTCTAGAAAGGTACTTCTGTGTGTAGGGAATATAAGAACAAACTCTTTTTTCCCTAATTAGCTACCTTGGAATGGTTTAGCATCAATGATGAAAGTGGGATGACTCATAGGAATAATTACTTTTATGGGTACAAACACTCTGCAATCAGGACTGGAGCCCATATAATTATTCCCAGTAAGTGCATTGAGCAGATACAGAGTTTCTCACATACATGTTTGCAATATATAAACCCACACTTGTATTTTTTTAAATTATTATTATTATTGTTGCTACTTTAAGCACTGTAGACAGAGAAACATGGGAGCTGTTCTGTGCTGTGTCCTCGGATGCAGGCAGCAAACTCTGAGATCACAGCTGGGAAACAGAGAGAGGGCTGTGCTCACTGAGGGCTGTTATAAAGTTAAAATACAAAGTCAGGTGAACAAAAGAAAGCAACACTCAAACCAGACACGTGTACAGGATTTTGACACTTTCAAAAAAATCATCCTAAAATAGTGTCTGGAGTTTAGAGAATGTGGAAAATCATGTAGGCAGAACAAACTGCCTTAATGTCAAGGACCAATCACTAAATTCTAAAAACCTTTGATGAGATAAATACAAGGTAAAGTGACACCCTATGCCAATATTGTCCATATGCATGGACATTAAGAGTGCATGACATGTCAAACATTAGCAACTAATGCTTCAGAGCAGCTCCAGAAATATGCAATTTTATTTTTCTCCCTGCCTGAAACACTCCGTTATAAGCACTTCTCTGCACACATGCAGCAGGCGCTTTTACTGCATATATTGGACCTTTTGATACATACTTTAAATTAAAATTAGTGGCACAACTGTTGTTTTCCTCAGCCAACTAACAGTAAAAGACAGATAGGCATCAACTTTTCAGATGCCAGTATTTTCACAAGCACAGGCAGTGTCCTCACAGCATCAGATATCAGCAATATCAACCACACCATCTTGAACAATAATTACCTGCAGTCAAAACTAAAGCAGATAGCAGAATTAAACATTTCATTTCACTGAAAAAAGGAGGGTGGGTAAGAAAATCCCTCTATGGGTGTAAATTATGGACTGTCCAGAAACACAGAGCCCACAACAACCATACCTGCAGTGAGAAACCCTGCAGACAAACACAGCATGAAAGTGTGGAACAGAAGACAAGTGTTTACTATTTCATAGTAAATACTAAGTGGTCAATAGGCAGCACACCAGGTATGTATTTCTGATGGGTTCACAAAAAGTTCATGCTTACAGGGCTTTGGACTATAATTTAAATAAATCAAGCAACAATAGTTAATCAAAAAACCCAGCCATCTAAGCTCAGGCCCAATGTGGTGAGACCTCAGAGATGTCACACAACATCTCTGATGCCCCAGGACCAGGATAACATCAAATGTGTAAGGTCTGAGCAGAATCCATACAGGTCTTGAGAAGAATCTGTGCTACCCTACAAGGAGGGACAAGAGCACAATGAGAAGACCCAGGCTTTTACTTCTTTAAGCACTGTGTGATTTTGTTTCATCTCATTTTTATCCTAAACAATCTTTTTGTTATCTAGTACCTTCTGAGACAAGTGTTCAAAATCTAACTCCCCTCTCTTTGCCATGATTTCTCCCACATGAATTAGAACACAACTAAAGTCATAGAGGGGAAATTTGTCAAACATATTACAGATCTTCCTTTATCTTTCTGAAAATGTAGTCTTTACAGAATATAAACTCATATCAATATAGATACGGTATCCCTAAAAATTACAACACATAATTAGATCATGGACACCTTCAGCAGCAGGACAATTATTTTTACATTGTCTGCAGCTAGGAGTTAAGAATAGCAGATAAGCTATTTCTAGACAACTCTAATATGATTGTGGCTTTATCTGAGCCCAGAGATATCCTCTTTCCCTGCAAGTTGCTTAAAAATCAAGACCTGATAGATGCATGCATTTGAACCTTTTCATAAATCCAGTAATGAAAAGTAAAGTCACTTAAAAGGCAGACAAGTGACATTGGCACTGCCATCATTTCAAAGTAATGTCTGAATACACTAAAAGCTTTGTCACTTATCCATAGCTTGAGTTCCTGAAAAACTAGTAAATAGATAAATTTTCTTGATTCTTTCATGTTCCAACCAAATTTCATCAGTGCAGCGGAAATTTTCCTAAGTAAAGTCTTTACCATCTAAAATGACTTCCTAATCCCACACTTCAGTAGCTGGCCTTGGTGCTGAGCCATAAGGGATGTTCACGGTTGTGACAAAAGCTCAGCTCAAACTCACAGGTCGTATCCCACAAGACTCTTCCAAGCAAATCTCTGAATAGGCCAGAATCCTGCTGGGTTTTTTTGTCTGAATCCTGAACAGTCAATTCACAGTCACTGCAGCCAAAGTTGCCCCCTAACTTCATTCCTTTCTTCATAAAATAAAAAACTCCTCAAATACTTCATTCTGATGTTGCTTCCCTCCACCTTTACGTTGTAAATTATGCCACAGCATATTTAGTAAGATTTTGAAACTACATATCAAGCATAGAGCTTGTCAAAGTTCCTTGAAGTTACTAAGAAATAGTAATTCCAAGTCACCTCTTTTTTAGACAATTTTGATATTGGAGAAACAGCATTTTTTAAAGGAAAACCAAACAAAACACTTGATCAGGATTTTTCTAAACAAGTTCATTCTTTGGCCTTGAAAAATAGAATAATCCAAGGCTATAAGAGCAGGCCCAGGTAAAAACCACATCTCCCAGTGCAGGTTCCTGTGCACAAACCAGACCTTGCTCATAACCAGCTGCACTGCCTACTGGTATTTCTTTCAGAAAACATAATTATTCATGCCCTAACTAGACCAAGAATCACCCCGCTGAAAATGCAAAATTATTTTTCCTCAAGTTTTGTTTCATGTTCCAGAAAGAGCCCAGCAGCAAATATCTGGCTCAGGGACCAAAGATGGAACAGTGATGCTGGGTTTTGTTTGCATGGAGCTCATCAGCTTCAGCCTGCTGAGCAGGAGCTTTAAACAATTATTTTATAATTTATTTTGAAATCATAAAGTTGCCACCAAAGTCAGTTTTCATGGCTGTACACAGATACAGGATTGTATTGAATGGGGAGGACTCCAATGGACACTGCTGATTGCTGTTCTGGCCTGGCTGAGCCCACCAGGCCGGGTCACTCTGCAGCTGCCCAGACCCCACTGCTCAGAGGAGGGGCACAGAGGACCCTGTGGCGCCCAGGGCAGCTGAAAGCCTTTGTAAAACTATTGCTGGGAATCAGAAGGAAAGAGAGGATGGTGTTGAGGAGAGGAAAATGGGGAAGTGACACGAGCTCCATGCTCCAGTGGCTGCTCTGTGCACAGGGCAGGATGAGGCATGGCTGGAAGTGCCAGCTGTGCCCACTGTGCTGCAGTGCCCCAGAGTGCCCTGTGCCTCTGTCCCTCTTCTCCCTCTCATCGTTATGCCAGGCATCACTCACCACACAATCATTCACATTAAAAAAAAAATAAAATCACACTTCTGCTGAACTGAAACTCTTTCAGAGCACTATAGCATTGGTCTTATTGATTTATCTATTTAAAGCAATGTCAGAATTTTGTCATTAATATTTGATTGGTATTTTTAGACGCTTACTAGAATTGCACAGACCATAAAAAAGTGTTACAGTAAAGCAGCACAGGCAGAAGAGCATTATTCTGAATCCTGGAGGATTTTGGTTGGCACTGTGTTCTACATCTTACAGCTCTCACAAGGTGTCCTTACATCACCACCAGGACCTGGCTTCTCAGCACACATAGATTTAAAAATGAGATTAAATAAAAAAGAACGAAAATGGCAAAACAAAACAACACTCAAAATGTGGACATTCATAGAACTAAAAGCATGATGTCTATCCAATAGTCAAAGTAAATTCAACATATTGTGCATTGAGGATTTACACATTTTAGCAGGTGTTGTTACAGTGAAAGCTTTACACCTAAGAATGTACTGTTATAAATGAAAAGTTCTGTTTTGTTTCTTCAAATTCAAAGAAAAATAGATCTTGGGATACTTTAAGAAGTGTGTGTTACCCCAAATGTTCTTAGTATTCTGAAAACATAACTCACAACAGGAGCAATCATGCTTTTAGAATCAAGGAGAAGAGCTATAAGGAAATCTTGTCAATGAATTCATGCAAGGGCTTACACACAAGAAGAACTACATTGCATTTGTTCTTCAGAGTACAAACTAGTTTAAAAAGGTGTCAGGAGAATAAAGCAGCCCAGGCAGCTGAAAGCAACCTAACCACACTAATGACCTAGAGGAAAATTCAAGCTGCCAGTGGAACTGCCCACATTGTTGGCAAATGAGCCCAGATGCCTTTGATGGGTAAGCATCTCCTCAAGTTTGCCATCTGACATCTCAGACCATCATATCACAATGATATGCTTGACAGAGTAGAAGGCATTCAAACCTTTAGCTGTGTTAGTAGAAGCATGCCAGTTTTTATTTCTAGAAGAGGAATGTTTGTATTAAGTTCAGATAGAGGTGGCAGTGGTACTTAGACTTTCAGAAGCCTGAGTCATCCCAGTATGTCACCCAGCATTGTGCAGTTTGTAACTTTGGTGGGCTGGAGTTTTCCACCCTGAGTATCCCACAGCAGTCCTTGCTTTCTAAAAACTTTCAGAAATGAGTTTTGGAAAACTTCTGAAGTGAATTTAAGGAAGAAATCCATTCTTTATCTATGGTAAAACACTCACAGCCTTTCTTTTGAGGTGATCTAGCCCAGAATACCTGTGACCTTGAGCAGGGACTTCAATTTTGGCTACATTTAATATTCCAGATTTCTCACTAGTTGCACTGTTGCTCAGAAATTGTCCCAAATGTGACCAAATTATGAGCCTCTATGATTCCTCAACTTATACTTTCACAGCATTCAAAATACATGAGAATCAGCAAGATTCACACTTAAAGCATTTTCAAAATCAATACTAATACTTGAGCACTAATTTATTAAAATTTAATATAGAAAGAAAACACTATATTAAAAATTGAGTTATCACCAGGGACTAGAGTGGGACTATGGGAATTTAAGACCAACTAATTGAACCTCAAGTAGATCACTTGGCTAGTACTCCTGAAATATGCAACAGATCCTGCCCCTTAAATAATAAAATACTGGAAACGCCTGCCAAGTTAATAAATTTTTGTGTCTCACTGAGGTTGCAAAGCACATAGCTCCCAAGTGACAAGCTCCAGACCCTTGGGTGTGATAAAATTTCCCATAAAGTAGCTGTGGTAGTTTGAATCTTTTCTCCTGTTCAGGGTCAAACTTTCTCTCCCCGAGATGTTCATGGTGTGTGCAATGTCAGTGGGAACTTACACACTCATCCTACAGTGGAACTAAATTTTAATCTATGTAAAAGCACCACATTACAGTCTGTTATAAAGCCTGTGTCTCCCATTATAGCCAGAGGATAAATAAGAATAAACTCCTTTGAAGTCAATGCAATCAAAACTCTAAATGCCAAGAACAGAATTAGATCTTCCACTCTGGGCTCTCTACCCCACAAGCAGAAGTGAAGAACTGATAGAATTGTATGTGTTTAAAAAAAAAAAAAACACAGAAAAGAAAAGGCAGCTTTAAGAATTACCCTGCCAAGAAAAGCGTGTTAACAAAGTCATGAAAGACTTTTCTATAGAAATAAATTCAACAGAGAATGGAGGGAAGAAAAGACAGACACTTTTACACTGCTATGATTTTTCATGGCCAGAGAAATGCACACTGAAGCAGGAGAGATTCGTAGGTCCTATGAGAGGCAGTATCTGCCAGCAAAGATGTTCCCTGGCAGGAGCACGGTGGAAGTGTCTTGTGACAATTCTGATCAAGAAGTGCCCTAGTTAGTATTCAAGATGGCCATCATGATAGATTAGATGAATAATTTTGGTTCTTTGTCAAGATCTGGATAATATCTGCCTACAATACATCTGTATCAGTGCATTCTTAATTACTAGTAAAGGACAGATAGAACAGCATAAAACTTTTCAGCATATCCTTTATGCTCAGATAATGACAAGCTCATGTAAATTATGACATATATACAAAAGCAAACACTGCTGCTTTTCATTATCACTCACTACACACATGTAGCGTTCTGAAGAGCTGAAGGGAGAGGGTTGTTAAAAAAGATTCATCAAGTTAAAGAGTAAGCTACAGGATCTGAGATGAGGAAAGTGCAGTCCCCAGACCTCTCTATCATCTTACAGCAGTTATGCAGAACAAGCAGCAAGACTGAGATTCAATCTACTTGTAGATAATTGATGGAGAAAGAACCTGAGAGTTACACAAAGACTTCAAATGTTCTTTCCCTGTTTTCTTTACAATTAAGGCCTCCTGTCTGTCCAGGTTGATGAATAACAGGGTACAAGAATGTCTTCTGTAAAAAAAAATTCTCCTTCATTATTTCACATCTGCACTTTATTTACATATCCATTTAGTCACTCAGCACTCCAGAAAAGGGGCTTTTGCTTTGGTGGACAATCATCATCTTAGGATCATCTGGAGGGTGTTTTAGCATTTTCCCCAACCATTTGAGGAGCAGAATAGAAGCTTTTACACTGTTCTTGTCCTATAACATAGGGTTTGGCTTTTGGTCTTTTCCCAAAAAATGAAGGTTTGTTGTAGTCTTGAGGTGGATTTGTGGGTTGCAGTGGATGACAAGAGCTGGAGTAGGTATTATCATGCTCTTTAGAGCTAAGGCCCTTTTGCACAGTTCCTGGGGAGATTTAGATCAGAGGGTTTAAGTCCTATGCTCTTATATTCTCCATTTCTTCTATTCTAGATAGCAGCATCTTGACTTGTTCCATTTCCTACATCCTGATAGATTTGCCTCAGAGAAAACCTATTTCCACAGAATTCTAGATTATCTTCTCTGTTTTAAATAATTTACCATTTGCTGCCACTGAATATCATTTCACTTTAATGAACACTCCTGAGTACTCTAACACTGTATTTGCTCACTGCTTTCTTGTTTTTACAAGAAAAGTCAAATTAATGATCAGCAGATCTGCTGCAACAGCTCAGATTTTTGGTACAGAAACCTGAAAAATAGGAACTGAAGCAAGAAAAAACCAAGGTGGTTCTGAAACTGCTATCTTATGGTGTCATATTTGCTGTGCATTTATGCAACATGAACTGTTACACATCTCCCAGCATACAGTAATTGATACAGTAAACTACTGGCCTGGAAAATTGCTATTGAAAACACATAATCAACCTTTTGAACTCTATAAACCCAGGAAGATGCACGATACAATTCTGCTACCTCAGGACATGAGTGCCTAGTCAGTTTAGGCTTCAGCTTCAGAAAATGGAGCGGAAAAAATTGCAGGAAAACTACTCCTAGAGATAAGTTTGTTCAGAATTTTGCCATCCTGTATATGTGGCATAAACTTTATGAACTCAGTTCTTCTGAAAGGAATTGCCAATGCAACAACATAGGAGCTGCACATTCTGAAAAACTCTCCATCACCTCAGAAGTATTAAATACATATTAGCATCTATTTATCCATTTGAAAAAAGAGGTTTGCCTTTTGATTCACCTGATGATACAATTCTATCTGTACTGCTTCCATGTACTGCCAGGCTCTGATGGTGTATTGCATGAGATCGACCAAAGCACCCACCTGGCTGAGGTTCTGCTGGGTTTTCTCCTTTGTACATGCACTCTGCCAGGGGATTCCTATACATCCAAGGTTAAATCATAAAAGGCATTTCATTATTTGGCATAGATGGGGGAAAAACTAATAAAATATATAACTTACTGCTCTGAAAGATACTTTCCTATAGTAATGGATCTAAGCACTTCTCATTAAAGGGCTCTCATCTTCAGTATACTTCAAAGTATTCATGGAAGTATACTGAAGTAGAGAAAGCCATGAACAAGTGATTGATTGTAATTTGATACTTGAATACATTTGTGCAATAATTAAATCTACGTTTATCATTTTAGAAGGCCATCAGGTTAAAATTCCTCTTTTCATGCCAAAGTTCTAAAATTGACTTGAGATATGGCTCCTATTTGGGCTCACAAACTGCCTTCTTCAGCAATTAAAATTGACTGAAAATATTGATCAAAAGGTGTAGCACTCCTACTGGAGTCTCAGAATGTCATCAGCAGATGCTGACTGTGACCTTGGCAGAGGAACCAGCTCCCCCAGGTGAGGATGCTTAGCCCCCTATCACACCTTTGCCCTTTTCAAGCACTAAATACTTCAAAAAGCAATTACTGAGACAGCATTTTCCAAATCTTGAGTTAGCTTCTGGAGATGTCGAAGTTTTCAAGAAACTGTCATGGACCCACAGGCAGACAAAGAGAAAAAGAACAACTACATTTCATCACAGGCATTTCATCTGACCCCCAAACCTGTAACAACCCATCCTGTGTTGCAGATCCTTATAGCTCTTAATATTACTTTAAGGACACTGAGATCCCCAGGATTAATGGCTCTTGGCAGCATTTTACCACCATCTTTAAGACAGCAGTCCATAGAGTGTGGATTGCTGGTTCCAACCTTTATCTCTAGGCAGACACGTGTGGTGGACAGTGAACGTGCATTACAAAGAACAGAGGGGTTTCAGTAAGACAAGTCCCTCATTCCACAAGAACCACTTCATGTTAGGGTGACCAAAAAGGCTTCTCCCATGTCCTGTTATGTTAATCTATTCCAGTTTGGATTCCCCAGCTGGCTGTCAGCCTCTACCCCTCATCACTCCCCAGAGCCTCCCCACTGGTCCCCGTTCCCCAGTCCTGCCTTTTCCTCGACCCCTGGATAAAACTGTGAGTTTGGGGATCACGTTGGTATTTGCCTCTGCAACCTTTGGCAGGGTAGCAGCAATAAATGCTCCTGCTGGAGAGCACCCAAATGCCCCTCTGGACTCTTTGCTACCCACTGTAACACAGAACCCACCCGTGTGTCTGTGGGGGCACACAGGACCCCACGGAGCCCGGCAGGGACAGCAATAGTCCCACACTGAGAACTGATGATGCCTTTTAACCTACATCCAAATTCTCTTAATTCTAAAGTGGTCTTCTTGAAAGCAGTGAAGCTGGTGAAAAATCTGTGACAGCTGACTTTTGATGAAGATTCTTGGCTCAAGTCTTTCATTTCTGCAAAGGCCATTTTATGGCGATCAAAACTTTGCATTATCTCAACCAACCACAACTTGCTGAGTTGAAAAATCCTTTTTATCTAAAGATAGAGGTGTGCTCAGTGCGACAGGTTTCTGGGGCAGTAGAGGTAGAATGAAAAGATCCTTTAAAGATAAGTAATTTAAGATAGAGTTCATTCAGCAGCTCAGAATTAAAGGGTGTTCCCAACTTAGTGCATGGGTTAAAAAACTTATTCCCTGCCTTCTGACCCAAACTCACCACCAAGTATTAAGCTCTGGATTTTTTTTTTTTTTTATGGCATAACTTTCTGGCCAGATGTCTGCTGCTTGTTAAGCTCTTCCACATCTCTGCTGAACAGTTTGGGCACTATTGCCTAGTCTACACTGGATAACTGTGAGGCTCAGAGGTGTGAATTTACAGATTACAGCCTTCCTTTCACACATTTTGTAACATCTCTCCATCTTTGCTTAATCTGTGGGAAAAAAGACTTTTCAGATCCTGCCCCATACTGATGGGAGCGGACCAGGCAGGATTTGTTTGGGTTCTGTTCACATTTTCTTCCAAACTCTACAGATAAAAATTTCAAAATGCATCATGCATAAATAAAAACAAAAAATGCCCATATGTGAAGTTATCAGAACTTATTTATGAATAGCTGCATGTTAAAATGAAAATGTTCTAGGACTTTTGCTAAATTAGTTAAGGGAAAGCTGTGAATTTAAAATATCAATTCTAATTGGTTTTGAGGAAGTAAGACACATGTGCCATGAAGGAAAAGAGAATTCCACCAGCTCCAGGTTTTGGATTAGGAAATAAGGACTAGAAAACTTCCCAGAAGTCATTTTACTCCTAGTAAGATTTTTAGAAGTTTGGTTTTATTTTAATGCTATCTCCAAGGCAAAACAAAACTCAGTCCTTTTGCACTACCAGGTTGATTAGAGGAACTGATACATTGCCCACCTCTCAGACAGTCCCCAAGCAGGGTGAAAATGTAAATGTGACATTGCTGCATCACCCAGAGGCTGTCAGAGGGGTCCTAAAAGAGAGAGAGCATCAGTTCCCACCCATTCATAAGGGCTGTAGACCTGATGCCATGAAGATTTTTTGCCTTTTCTTTTATACCCTTGTTATACCTTTTTACAACTTCTGCATTCTTAGTGCTTTTTGCCTCCATTCTTGGACTTGTTTGTTCAGCTGGGAGACTCAACATTTTAGAAGCTTCATAGGTAGAGGACAGTGTGCCCCAGACCCCAAGGTCCTCTCCAGAACACATTCTGTAAACTGAGATAGAACCATCCAGGGAAGGTTCCTTGGGGAGGAAGGCTCATTCAAGTCTCTCACTGGGGAATTTTTGATAGATCTGCTAATTAGTAAGACCTATAATGTTACACCAGATCTTTTGGGGGTGTGCACTGTGGTGTGCATTTCGGTGCATTAGACCTGGATGTGGTGCACCTAAGGATCCTTAAAATAAATACCAAGGTAAAATCTTTTTTTCCTTTCTAACCATGTTTGACTTTTGATTTTAAGACCAGCAAAAGGCATCAGCCCAGGCCTGGGTCCAAAGAAGGATCTCTCTGCACTGCTTCTCTGACACAAGTCAGGGACAGGCTCTCGGGCAGGCTGGTCACTGGTGCTCTCAAACCACAAGCAAATATCACAGTTTAGAGAAAGCAGAGCTTTAGAGTAAAACCAGATCATGTTATATGTTTAAAAAAACAAATTTAAAATTTCTATTTGGTATTATGGGTGAGCAACACACTAAGACCAGAAAAGTTCTCTCCAGTGACTCAAGCTGATGTGGACATGAATGGACAAGTGAGCCTACACCAAAGTGGTGTGAGCAGGAGCACTCCTTACTGGGAACGCTGCAGTTCAGCCCATCCCATTGGACACAATGCTATTAACGAAGTGCATGGTGAAAATTCATCATCATTTGGATACCAGAAAAACCCAAGTTTTGTAATTTGCAGCTTTTTAAAACCTCAAATGGTATTTGCCACAAATCCACTGTATAAGGAGGAAAAAAAAATTACTTTTTTATTTTCAACATCCTCTTTTCTAAAGCATGTGGCTTAGACAGTCAGATATCCAGGTACACACACTCACTGTGGATATGCACTGATAAAAGTCACTTCAATATTGCAGGGCTTGTCTTAACATACAATTGAATTGATGTAATGTGTGATTTAGAAGGAAATTATTTTAAATGCAGGGCAAGAAGCCAACTGAAATCTACACTTAAGCTACACTTAATGCAATGCTATAGGCTGCAAACATGCTTCTTCCCATAGACATGTAGCAACTTCGTTTAAAACTGACTTCTCAGGTAGTGAGATCTTAATCACGTTCTCCTGCAGCATAAAGATCAATTTTTTATGTAACTTCTCAAAAGCAGTATGTAAGAATGACCCAGAGTGGACTTAAATTAACCAGAGCTCAATTCTGTTGATGATATCTGTGGGTTTAATTATTCTTGTCTTTTCTCAAATGAACGTTGTAAGTATTTTTGCCCTATTCTAATTTCTTTTTGTTCAAATGATAATTGTAATTGAACAAGCCTAGTGGTATAGCATCAATGCATAAAGCTGCCATGCAAATCACTGTATTTACAAATACACCTTTGAGTTTTCATTAATGGCATTTACACTTTGAGATTTTACATTCTGCTGTAAGGTAAGAAAATCTATTACCCGGCCCTTTTTTATTTTTTAACTATCTTGAAAAGGCACATTCCAGAACTCTGACTTTACCACATAAGTAGCAGATAACCACTCCTGCATCTCAGTATTCTAGACTGATGGCAGGAAAACTCAGCTCTTTCCCCAAATAAAGGGTCAGGCTACAAGCACCTTGGCAAGACTTTGTTAGAGTACCTCATTTACAGAAAAGCATCTTAACACATGCACACCAAAACATGCCCAGAAAGCAGCCTGGCAGCTGGAGCTGCTGGCCCAGCCCAAGGCAGGTGTACACCAGAGCCAGGCAGGGAAGAGGAGCCAGCAGGGCTGTGCTGGACTGTGCTGCAGCCACAGCTCCTGCTCCAGGCAGAGATGTCTCCATTTGCAATAAATGGAATTAAGAGACTGCAGGAGATTTTAAGTGCTTTGGTCCCCCCTGCTTGTGCCCCATGTGGGCTGTTTGCTCCTGGCTGGACCAGAAAACTGGCTCCCCCTGGAAGGGAAGGTCAGAGGGATACACTGACAGCCAGGGGACACAGGAGGGACAACCACAGCTTCAACCCTGCCTGTCCCTTGGATCCTCCTACTGCACAGGGACCAAAAAATCCATAAACCCGGCTCCACCCACAGTTTTTGCTCAAGTATGTTGATAAGGAACTCTGTTACATGCCCAGTATGTATTCTTGAAATTTCAAGAGCAGGTTTTAATCGCATTTACCCAGAATTAAACCCAGTTTCAATTCACTGTGGCAATTCAAAAGGACCAAAATTAGACTGCGGGTTTTATTCTGAAGTTTTTTGAAGCAAATGAGTGCCATGCAGGTTTCTGGGAGAGTTCCCAAACTTATATTTTCTTTGGAAGTAAAAAAGTAATTACAGTGTAGATATTTTGCAGGGAAAACTGAGGATTAGTGATGAAAAAAAATCACTATCTATAGAGATTTATTTTTAAAAGAACTATGAGTTTTTCAGATATTGCACGTGTTTATATATATGCATATTATCTTTACATTTTAAACCTCATTTGCATTTTAAAAATGACACTGTAATTTGCTTTTCCCAGATGTATCACTCTTAATCCTAACAGCTTCCCAGTTCTTTTTACATTTCTATTATCACTAAAGTTCAGAAGAGACTTCTAATTGATCCAAATTACATATTCAAATTAGACTTTTATGAGCTCAAATTAACATACCATAGACATATTATTTAATTTGGTCCCCAAAATGTCACCAAAGCAATTTGGTTGTAATATATTAATTAGTAAAAATTCGGAAATTATTGAACTATAATAAATTCCTCTATCTGAATATTCCTCTTGAAATAGCACCCCAAATTAATTTATAGCCCAATATGGTGTTATGCATTCACAAGTCTTCCTGCCTCAGATTCTTTAACATTTATTTATGCTGATGCACTTTTGTTCACTATCTCACAAGAACTAAGAAGTTAGAAAAAGCCACTGCCAGTCTCTGCCTAGGGGAGATAATGCCTCAGATCCAGGTATTTGAGGCTTTTCATTGGCTTTTTTTGAAGTGTTTTATATACCTACAGAAGCCTGAAAAGATCAGAGATACAGCTAAATTCTTTGCAAAACTGCTTTATTTTAATTAAAACATTTAATTTAGGAATTTTAGTTTCTTACTTTATAAGTCCTCCTGCAGTAGGGAGGACCACATAGCCATCTCAGAGCCCCTCTTTTGCCCTAACAGAACACCTGAGAGATTTCTAGGGCAGAAGCAGAACCCAAGTGGCTCTCCCACCTCCCCATTGCCATCCACCCACCAGGGTAGCATATAAAGTTTAAAAATGTTACTTGCAAGTCTAGAAATATACACCTGTTCATTTTTAAAAGTTTTGTTTTTCCCCCATTTCTTATTACTGGAAATTTAAAGAGCTTCAGAGACTCCAGATCAGGCTTTGACATTACTCCAAACACCTCTGCATTTCCCTGGGTCTGTCAAACACAATTTCACCAGTTCACTGCCTCTTGGATCCAACCCTTCCCCACTGGAAACAGTGCCCTGCAGAGCTGCTGCCCACACCTGCAGAGGGATTCTCTGCAGAACAGCAGTTACTGTTTGATACACCTATCCAGACACTAATGTCTTTGTTCAAATGACCAACAACAAAATCTAGTCCAGGAAAACCAAGAATCCTGAAAAAAAACCATATTGGCTACAATCTGCATCTGTTGATGAAACACCACAAGGAATGTCTGTCATTAAACTGTATGGCTATAACTGTTGGCATCTTGCTTCTATTTGTATTCAATTTCAATATTTGGGGCTAAGATCAGTTTTCACACAGTTATTTTATCCCTGGAAACTGCCAGTTTTCCCAAAGACTTGAATGAGGTATTTTGTTTAGCACTTGGCTGAGCTGAGTGATGGCCTCATCTGCGTGAGTTATCTGCTCCCAGAGATGAATCAACTGTGCTTTCCTCATTAAGTCAGTCATCTGCAGAGCTTTAGTGTCTTCTCTTCACTACAAGTTCAGCTGTTCATGAAATAAGACTCAGAGTTTTCCCCACTGCTCATGAGGGCTTGCACACCTTTGTTGTGGTTTAAGCCCAGCTGGTGACACGACACCAATGCAGCAGCTCACTGCCCTTGGGATGGGAGAGAATCAGGAGAGTGAAAGTGAGGAAACAGATGGACTGAGATAAAGTTGAATAAAGAAAAGGCTGCACACAAGCAAAGCAAACCAAGGAATTCTTTCACCACATCCCATGGGTGTTCAGCTCCATCATGCTTGGTGGTTACTTGGGGAGACAAATGCCATCACTCCAAACATCCCCCCAGCTTTCCATGCTGAGTGTGATGCCAGATGGTCTGGAATATCCCTTTGGTCAGCTGGGGTCACCTGTCCTGGCTGTGTCCCCTCCCAGTGTGTTATCAACACTGAGTTATCAACACTCCCAGTGTGTTATCAACACTGAGTTATCAGCCTGAGTTATCAACACTCTTTTCAGCACAAAGCCAAAGCACAGCCCCATAACAGCCCTACGAAAAAAACTGGCTTTATCCCAGACAAAAGCAGAACATCATACAACACAGATGAATGTTCTTCTACTGAACATAAATTTGTTCTTAGAAAATTAAAAGGTCTGGGCTTTTTATTCTTTAGCTGAAGCATGTTAATCACTCCAGAAAGTAATGGAAAGATAGCAAAGGAATGCAATCTTCTGTGAAGGAGTTTTCTGGAGATGAAACTGGCCAGAATTCTTCATTCATAGTAAAACTCTGCCTGAAATTTTACTTCGGTCCAACTTTAAATCCAAAATTTTTGAAGCTTATTTCTTAAAGGAAATTCTATATGCTGTATGCTATAAGGAGGCCAAAGGCTGGAATTTTCAAAGCAAGTTGATGTGACACAGAACACAAGCTCTTTGGCCAAGGAGTGTGTCCAATTCAGACCTTTCAAGTTCCAAATCCCGTGGCCCCAGTGACCCTATTTTAGTTTCTCAGTAGACAAATGTCTGGGGAAAGGGAAGACTTTCTGTGTTTATCCAGGACTTCTGGAACTGTGGCTCCACAAGCCTCAGGGCTTGACATGAGTTTACTAACAAACAGTTCCTAGTTTGTAAAGTTACTAAAGAAACAACTGTTGGTCCCAAATTCTCTCAAAACATTGTCCAGATGTGGATTGATCATCACACTGAATTTAGTATCAAACATGCATGCACAGACATTTGTGTGGGAAATGCTGGACAAGCATTCAGGTAGGGCTGTTCTGCATCGTTTTTCATGCAGGTGGCTTTGCCTGGGCTGGCAGAATTTCTGATGCATTTTGTTTAAAACAGAAAATGTTATACAGATGTAGATGCAGTCGACAAAAGAAGTAAAAAGGTCTCTTCAGTATTTCCTAGGCTACTCCTCTTTTCCTTACAACATTTAGAGGCTATAAAGCAATCAAACATGCTCTTAATAAGCATAATCCTGAAGAAAAGCATTTTTCTTCAATTAAAAAAATAACTAGCAATTAACCCATAAGACGACTTTCAATGACCAAAAAAAACCCCAAAACACACCTACTAACACTGTGTTGCCATCAATTCCATTACTCTTTTAACAGTCTTTTCTGTAGTTCTGATCATAGCATGAAATCTCCCCAGCAGCCACATTAACTTCCAAAAATACATTGACAAACAACCTTGCATACAGCTAAAATATATCTCAGTTTAAAGTTGGAAAGTTTTTCAAAACCCAGATAGGCTGGGTTTTGCAGCAGAACAAGAAATACATGCAAACTGTAGCAAATTTTCACATTTTTGCTATCACTGGATCATAACAAAGAAAAGCACAGTTCTGCTGAAGCAAAGCATATATGCTCAGTAACTGAGGTGAAAGAAACTGTGGAATATAAAATCTACAATGCCACAAGTCCATAAAAATCAATAAAAACCCCTTCAACACAGAATGAAACACACATCAGCTGATGCTTTTGAAGTACAAAGGTAGAAAGTTATTTTTTATAAAAACAGTTCAAGTGAAAAAATATACTTCTCTGCCCACGTCAGGATTATATTCAAGGTTTCTTGAGTCATTGCCTTTGTGTGTTGTTTTCTGAAAAAACTTTCTCTTGGGTCCAAATCTCAGTCCCAAAATAACCTATGTTGATTTCAACAAAACTTCTCCTTTGTAAACAGTGTTGGAGAAAAATTTTACAAGACAGCATCATTCAAAAGTTTTAAGGAGGAGGGGGTTGGAATCACTCAGGTGTAGATATTGCCACAGGGGAAACAGCACAGCGTGTGAACTTGCCTTGTTCACAGTTTAAAAGCCATTTTTCTGTGTCTTTCATTATTTATACAGTCTATGTTACCAAGTATATGAAACACAATAAATCCATCAGAAAACTGTTCAAAAGAAACACTATTAAATATAAAGCCACTGGGTTCAAACCCATCTTTGGTTAGCACATGGCTATGGGTCTTCAATCAATGCATGCTGGAATGATTTGAAGAGAAACAAAATTCTCTTAAGCCCCTTTGCAGACTTTTAACTCTGCTCACTAGTGAGGAGAGTCACTAAAATAAGTCCAAAAAGATGGAAAGTACATGATCCTAAAGAATAAATCATCTTCTTGCCATTGCAAAATAACCCCTTTGCAGGGCAGTCACTGAGCAGGCTAAGAAAATACCCATGTGGCTTTACAACATGCTGCTCCAGAGTGGAAATGCTGCAGTGTAATGGCAAATTTCCCCAAAACCTAAAGTGACCTACAGAGGACAACCCAAAATTAATCTTCCCAAGAAGCCTACCTTAAACTTCTCCCAGCAAGCTCATATTACACTCTTATATTGGCTCACTATTCCCAGACTAAGGAGCAGTTCAGACATGGAAGTGCTGACAGGCATCTACAGCAGAGGAGACTGAACTGTTTCAGTTGGGAGGGACCTGCAATGACCATCGTGTCCAACTACCCGACCAATTCAGGGCTGACCAAGTTAAAGCATCCCATCAAGGGCACTGTGCCTTCAGACACTTTTACAGACAGATTTACACAAGCACTGTAAACAGAGCATATACAGTATAAATACACTGTATATTCTTACTAGAACATTGTTTTCTAGAAGTCAGCTGAGCAACAATAAGCCTTTTCAACCTTGAATTTGAGCAGGTAGGTAATAGCAGTTAATCTGCAGTAGCAAAGCTGACACTGATTATAAAATGATACCTATCTAATGGTCATTTTATTTCTTATTACAGCCTGTTGAAAATTAAATTTTCTCCTAGAAACTAAATTACTCTAAGAACTTTCTCCTTGGACTACTTTTGGATCTGGAATTGCTATGAAATATTATGCAATTCACATTTAAACTCATTTATCAGAAGCTACTCATGCCTGCTCCCTAGGACTGGGAGAGGCTGGGGGCAATGAGTCTGTTTGTTCCTTATTCCTGATGCTGAGCCAAGCCCTGCTCTGTTGATGCTTCCTGGGCTGGGAAATGAGAATCCCTGCTTTATTCAAAAAGACATACTCGCAGGCAATACTTGACTTTGAACCCAGATAAACAAAAATTCAGAGATCTCAAGCAGTGACTCTGTGGTGTTCATATCTTCACATATTTACTAAATGTATGATGTTCTGCACCAAAATAGCACAAGGACAAAATGCTCAAGACATCAATTCCTTTCATTTCTAATACATTTCCTGAGTGATAGAGTTTGCAGCTGCTGCTTCCATATCTTATAGGGCTGCACAGAGGGGATCTGCAAGGAGGGAAAGTTAACACAGCTATAGCAGTTTAAATAAAAAAGGATTAGTCTTCCTCTGGATGCATGGAAGCTGCACCTGGAATTTTAATATTGATCAAAACATTTGCCAAGTGCCACACAGCCCTTCTGAAGCTCTCCAAGGGAATATTTACCATCAGTCAGACTCCTAAGAACAACAGTATTTTCCATCACTGATGTTACTGGAGGGTGTGTTCTGTTTTTCTAATTTCATAGGGCAATCCAGTCCAGTCCAGTGTTATCAATTCAATTATGTCAAAAGCTGCCAACAGTAAATCTGCCAAAAGTCTTTGAACAATGAATAAACAAAAAAAGCCAAAAACAACTCAGCAGACCTGAACAGGACTTTCTTAAACCAAGACCTCAAGAGATGAAACTAAATCAACTTATTACTTAAATTGCCCCAAGGTCTCAATCGCTTTCTACTTTAAAGGGTCAGGACAGGAAAATAGGTTAATTCAATATTTTGACTGAATATGAGGGGTTATATAGAGATCCATATGTAAAGTACTAAACCATCCCATCTCCTTTCATTCATTTGCTGTTCAATGCTTAAATGTGCATCAAGTAAATTTTGCTTGTTACTTACTGTAACAGCATATGGCCAAATAGATTTACAATAAACCACTTCCTATCTTAATTTCCAAAACCTTGGCAAAATCTCAGAACTGCATAAAATTCTCCTTCCTGCAATGGTTTCAAGCTAGACTAATGAAGTAGTGCCTGCTTTATACCAACAGACAGCTCTGAGCATGCACCACAGATGCATCAGTTTATTGAAAGACATTGTCAAATTAAGAAAAGCAGTTTCTGCAAGCTCTTACACATCCTCTTACTCAAGCCAGGCTTACATGAGTCTAATCCACTGGAACCAGCAATTTGTGTGGTTTCCTACAAATACTATGGGACTCCAACAAATTCACAGCTACTGCCATAAATAAACATAACTTTGTCAGTCGGACACTGCACTGGAGGCAGTGAGGAAGACTTTGGTGTGCCAGGAGCGGGATTTCCGCTGGGTACAGCATGGACAGGCACGGCTCACCCTGCCCGCTGCCCCACAGCCTCTGCCCTGACAGTGCTGCCCCATCACTTGGTCTGACCATCACGGGGGGAGGCTGTAACCCATACCAAGCCATGGATTGAGGCTAAAAATAACCTTAGCAGGGAAGGGGGGTTTGTAGGGGACAGACGCTGAGGGAGGCAGAGTGGTTCAGCTGGGGTGGGCGGAAGGAAAAACGACGGAGCGTTTTGGAAGCACAGCACATTTCTCAGCAAACCAGATGCAGGGCAGCTCCTGCTGCACAAGAGGCCTCTGTACGAGCTGTAAAACCCCCCCTCTGTTTGCTTCAGGAGCTGAACAGAAATTCTGTCCCTTCAATCTAACAAACAAATAGGCAAGGGGGCAAAGAAAAAGTCCTTAATGGCCTATATACAAAAGACACTTTTATCCTGATTGGTTTGATTTCATATCACTGCTTTTGATTTATACAAGCTGATTTTTTTCATTCTCATCATGCATCCTCTTCAGTCACAGATTTAATTAAGATTAGGAAAATGAAAAGGTAGTGAGAATTAGTCAGATCTTTGAGACAATATCTGTAACAGTTATTCATTCAGGGCTAGCCAGAAGAGATCATGCATATAACACGTAGTGAGAGGAGAGAGTATGTACTATACCATCATTTCTAATGTATGGAAGACAATGTAATTTTCTGCTAGACAAATGTCAAACATGACTAAAAATTAATTTTTGTGGAATCTCACGGGTCCCATTTCTGAGCTTGGTTTGTTCAAGATAAACATCTACAGAACCCTTTGGATCATCTGCCTAAGACATACTAACATTTAAAATGTGTTTCCAGTTAGGGTCTCTTTTCCTTATTTATTCTCTACAGGTTTTTTAACCAAATATAAGACTGATGGTGAAAAGAAGGGAACTAAATAAAATTGATCAAAGCTTTTGCAACAGCAAGTGACACTGCAGCCTCTGCATTGACTGAGAATACAGCTGGGGCAGCCTTGGTGAGAGCAAGTTCTTCATGATTCTGGAGTCCCTGTGAGACTCAGAGCAAGAGTGACAGGCCTCAGGAGCAAGGAGTGCTGATAAAGTATTATTCTCTGATATTTAGTGAAACAGGCAGCATTTAGCTCACTCAAGTATTGTTCTAAACAGTAAGACTTCACATACTGACACTTTGCTCAGAAGGGTTACTTTTGTCCCCCCACTCATGATAATAATCATGAAATCATTATTATTCACAGATTCAATTTAGATTAGAAAGAACAAAAGATAGCAAATGTTTGCTATTAGGGATGCAGTAATTTTACATCATCATTCATTTTCATGCATTTTTTGGTAAAGGGGGGAAGACTGAAACAGTTAAGTGCTCATTAAAATTGTCCTTTCCAAATTTTTCCTTTGAGGTTTGTGGCACAGCTTTTCCTCCCTGGGAGAGTCTGCCTGCACTGGTGCTCAGCAGCAGGGGGGCTCAGAACAAGAGGCAATGGGCAGAGGCTGCCCCAGCAGCAATGGGACTGGGAGGGAGGCTCAAAGCACCTGTAAACTCTCCCAGAAACACAGCCACACCACAGGGCAGGACAGAAGAGCACAGTAATAAAATGGATAATTGCTTTGTTTCCTGTCTTGCTGCCTGTAGATAAGGCTCCTCTGCTTTCTCCCTACTGGGAAGGGGATGGCTATTTCTGTTAAGTGCTGCACTCAGTGAGGCCATTCCCACAGAGCCTCCAAAGTATGGCTGTAACCTCCTCAGGGCAGTGTCTAGACCAGGAAAGTAAAGATCACTTATATTTCCCATTGTCTATTATCTTGTCAAATGCACTCACAGCAGTGGCAGACACAGACTGCTGGTATAGGTCCTTCACCTCCTGCCATTTCTTATGTTCTTCTGTGCTATAGAGAGAGAAATGTTGCCTCTAACACAGGGAAATGAAAGTTACTTAACACAGGATCAAGCACAGCCAAAGAGAGGAACAGGAAAAGCACCACAAAATTCTGCTGAAAGAAGAAATTGTAGAAAAACTCAGAAAAGAAACCCAGAGCACTGAGCAAACCATAATGTATTATGAAGGCTCCGAGACCTTATTGCAGCCTTTCAGTTTCACTGGAAACAGGCTGTGCAGAGAGGTGGTATATGCCCCAACCCATCCAAGGTAAGGCTGGACTGGGCTTTGAGCAACACTATCTTGTTAAAATCCAAGGGGGTAAACTAACTTCAGTATTTGGAGATCAAAAGCGATAATTGAATGACCATAAAGTTTAACAAGAGTATTGAACTTAATTGTAGCAAACATCCTGTTGAAGGCTTAGGATAATGACAAGTGATCAGTGTGCAGGAATGAGTACAAATCTGTATAAGAACACAACAAATTAGTGTAATACAAACATGAAAATAAAAATATAAATCTCTACAGTTTTTAAAAATACACACACAAATATTTGTTTTGCACAATCTGTAGCAATTTTGCATCACATCACTCATAGGCATGTTTTCATACTACAGTGCCTCTTACTGCTATTTCCTCACTCTGCTCCTCCTTCCACACCCATAACAGAAGGACTGTAAAAAGGAATTAAAATTCACAGCACACGTTTCAGATACTGCGTAATCTGAGTTGCAAACCCACCAGTGAGACATGAAAGACATCCCCAAACACTTGACAGCAAACTGCAAAAGCCTAACCTCCAGCCAACACAGATTTGTCAACATGGGTTTTTAAGCATGATGATACCACATGTGCATTACTAGCAGGTTAGAGACATTTAAATCTTTCTTGAAGTACCAAAGAGAAATACCCTCAGGAAAAATGATTATTTAATCAGAGCAGGCTGCTTAGTTGTGCATTTAAATCTGAAAAATCAGTGTCTTGCAGTATATTTTTATAAACAAAGGGGAAGAGCACTCAGCAAACTGCCATGGAGAGAAACGCTCAGGTTCAGCAGGAACTGAGCAGAACAGGTCCTTTGCACTGTGAAGCACTGCTGTATTCTCCTGGGAAAGAGCTGCTCTCACAAGTAATTTAAGGTCTAATATTTTCTTCTTAATCTAGAATGTTCTGTAATAACTTTCTAGACATGAATTGCAACAAGGTTTTGTAATCTACCTACTTACAAAAAGAGAAATCTTCCTCTAACCTTGCACACCACAAATATTCCTCACTGTGACAGTGAAATCAGCAATATTTTTCCAGGAATACATTTCAAATTGAAAAACTGTAAATCCTTTGTGGAGGAATAATCAAAGTATCAAACCTAAATCTGCAGCCTTAAGGATTGTAGCAAACCCATGTGCTCTGTGGCGAGAGCAGAGACTTTAATTCATAGCACATGTTGAAAAGCAATTTAACACAAATATTTTTCTATTATCATGTTTAAAACCTGCCTCCAAAGAAATATTGTGAATAAATATGGAATGTATGAATTAAGTGTAGTTTCCCTTCAATTTAATCTTAGATTCTCCTGAAGTTGTATATTAGCAGGTAAAAGCTGTTTATCTGGGGTTTGGTAGTTCAATATAAAAGACAGCACCCTATACAAAATGAGTCTCTGTGTCTTGGGGAAGATTATTTCTCTGTATTATAGTGCTACATAGTGCTAAATCCCCCTCACTGCTGTTAATACTGAACAAAAATGTTTCACCTTCACACATCAAAGTGTGCCAATTTAAGATACCAGGGGCTCTGCACTCTCCAGAGGAAAAAGAAAATAAATATTAAAATTTAGATATTAAATGGAAACATCTGAAAAAAATTGACAAAAAGAGCAATTTTTATGACCATACAGATGAACAAAAGAAAAAGATGAGCAGAGTCTGCAGATATCTAAAACTATCTGTTAAGTATCTTCAGAAGCCTTTTACCTTTTTACCAGCACTGGGAACATAATTAGAAAAAGCATTTCACAAATATTTATGCAAGTTAAGATCCAAGACTGATGTCCACAACCTTTAGTACTTGCTTTTGATCCACATTTTCCTGACCATTTGTTTGCAGCGCACAGTTCGATCTGGTGCAGCGTTTCACACACGGGGGCAGATGGATCACAGCAGTGACAGGACAGCTCAATACAGACACCAATCAAGAGCAGACCAGCTCATCGGTGGCCAGATTAACTCTGGAACATTTCTGAGGATGTAATTCACACCTACTCTTGAGGGGGCAAGATCCTGAGCTTGTTAAAGCTCCAATTATATGAGCAGGGATGCATCAGTGGGATTTGTCTCTTGCTCAGCATTGAGACACACATTTTTTCCAGGCTTCTGCACTGCTCAGTAATCCCTCAGAGCTAAGAAGTCTGACAGATCCCAGTTTGCTGCCTGACACCAACTTAACAACACTGAACAAAACCAGCCAGTCCATAGCTCAAGTGCTGGCTTACCCCACAGCCTCTGAAGCTCAGCACCTCCTCTGCCTACCCAGGGTAATATCACCCTGCTTCAGCAGGGTCCTGGAAATGTGTTTTGTAATGACAAAGAGAGGAAATTGCAGATATTTTGTTATATTACACCCTCCCTTGGCCCCTTCTCCCCATCAAACAAAAAGAAAAAAGGACTCTCCAATATTTGGAGAATTAATCCAGTGTTGTGCACTGAGTCGATGAGAAAAAGTCACACAACAGAAAATTCTCAAGAAAAACTGTACTTCTAGTTCTGTTTCTACTTTTAAGATTCCTCTTCTCAGTTCTCCTGGACAGATTATGTCCATTTTTTCCCTCCTGGACCACTGTCCCACTGAAATTTCCCTTTAATTTCTGTCGCAGGAATTCTTTGGGGAACTCACGGCTCCAAGTTCAAATTGGTTCTCAGTCAGGCTCTACAAAATAATCTCTTGCTTGCACTTTGCAAGCTTTACTGTCAATGCCATGGGTTTTGGATTATTCACAAAATCCTTTTGCAATTATCATTTCTATTAATCTAGTTGTAGTGGCTGAAGGCCTTTCTGAAGAGTACTGCTCCCAAGATGTTCTTTTTTAAACTTGGCAACCACATGTGTTTGTCCAACACAATTACTTTTTCCCAGGATTTCCAAATTTCTCCTATACAAAATATTTTCCATGCCCAGCCTAGGGTTTCAGAAGAAACACTTCTTTCTGTTCTATTTAAAAGTAATATTTGGTGATCCTCTAAGCAAGTCCTTTGATGTGTCTCTGGCTTTTATTTTGGCTAAAGGCCCAGACTCAGAATGAAGCCTTGCAGGCAATCTACCATAGCAAACACCCCAGGAAAAGAGGAGAAGTGTTAGTGGAAGTGGCAGCCCGAGCAGCTGCACTCACAGGCCATTTAATGCTTCTGCAGACGGCTCAGCTGCTGCTCTCCCAGGGCAGAGCAGGACCACGAGGCTGTTATCACACCTCAGGGAGGCACAGCCAAGGTTACCCACTGCAGGTAGGGTTTTTACTGGCCTTCTAGAAAAACATTCTGCTCTGGGATTGTGTTTATGTTAATATTGAATTTAAACAACAACAACCACAAATTTATCACATTTATCACATTTTTAACAAATCTATACAGCAGAGCAATACAGTATCAACAGGATAAAAGAGGAACCACTTGAATACATACAGGGAAATGGGCATATGGCTTGTCAAACAATCCAGCACTCAAAGGATGAAGGCATCAGGAAATGAGGACTCCAGCCACAGAACCATGAGTGTGCATAACCATGCAGAAATCTCTTAATTCTGAATGACACTTCTATCACAAAAAACCCGTGTGTTTTTATAGCATCATGTACACTAGACAGCATGGGGAAAATGGAACAGACAGCTATTAAAAGCATCCTTGGAACCATCATAAATACCCATTTTCATTTTTAGCTTGAAATTTCTCTAGCTCCACTATCAAGAGGTGATTTATCATCTTTCATTTTTCACATTATCTGTAAATAGGTTATTCCCAGTAGTGTTGCTGTAAGAAACATTTGTCACAGCTGTAAGAGGAGGGAGCCTGGCTAATTTCTAGATTCAGAAACCAAGACGAATAGTCTTTCTTCCCCTGCAAACAGCTCTGAACATCAGTCAAACTCTTTCTTCTGAAGTTAAATAGTATTTTCTAATCTTACAAGTACCTTCAACCTCTTTTTTCTCTTCATATTCTGATACTTAGAATGATCTGTGCCACTACATTTGCTACTAATTATGATGTAAGCTTGTAAAAAAGCAACTTTGTGAAACAAGGATGGTAAAATATGGAAGTATGTGGGAAAAAATACTAGAACACAGAAAGCCATTGTTAGTTTATCAAGTAATTACCATTTTGTAATAGTAAATGTTTGTCAACTACCAGTTTAACTTCATTAACCCTCTCTTCTCCCTTCTAGCTGATTAACCTTCCAGTGTGCAAGAGATGTATTCTGGCCTACCTAGACAACAAACTTGCTCTAAAACAGCCTCTTTCCCAAATGTCACTGGGTCCTTGCTCAGCTGAAGACACCTATTTGTATCACTCTGCACCACACAGTGATGAAAAAGCACACATAAGAAATGAACACTATATTAGGACATCAGGAAGAGACCTTTCTACTGATAAGAACCCTGCTCAGCTGGGTTTTTTAAAAAAAAAAGCTGAGAAATACTCAGTGATCTAATAATCTACTGAGTGTCAAACCTTCATTCAGCACTGAAAATCTGAAAACTGGATAGAAAGAAGTGATTAAAATGATCCTTTTTAAGGCTCAACCTACTGCTAATTGGTCACGACCCTCATGCAGAACTTCATCTGTGACACCAGTAGAACAGAAATTATAATGCTACTTTAATAACCTGAAAGAACTTTGCTACTAAAAGACTGAATCATTTCTTTAATATTAAACAGTACATTTACTCTGCAAATGATGGACCAGTATGTCACTGGAATGCACAGTTTTAGTCAGCCAAGACTTTTCCTTATTAAAAAAGAACAGAAATCACTGTGAGCTGAATCCCACAGTCCTTTCCCCTACAAAACTGTCTTTGAGGTCAATAGAAAATTTGGCTATTAAAGAATGTTGAACTCTGACCCCTGGAATAACACAGCACAAGTCATATTCAGTCTTGAAAATAACCACCCATCCTAGGTCTGGAAAGATTTCAAAACAGGGGAAACAAGACATCCTTTTTTTATTATTCTTTACTAAAATTCACAAAACCAGAAAGATTACAGCTTAGTCTGGTAAACCATTTGAGCTTCCCCATTCGCTGGCCTTTATCGTTTACTGCACAATTATTTTTTCTTTTAGGATACACAAGACATAACAAAGACCATAAATTTAATCTCTTGAGAGTGAAGCAGCATTTATCATTAGACACATCAAGCACAATAAGAGGGAATATTGTCAGTAAGCCCAATGTGCTTTTCCAAACTGCAGCAGCTGTGGATGATGATGGACAAGGAGAGAATGTAAACCAAACACCTTTCTTTTATTCTGTGGGACATTTTAGGTGAGAAATGTCTAAAACCAGAGCAACAAAAGCTCCAAGGAAAAAAAAAATTACATAAGTGCAATATTCTGACAGATCTAGTCTAGTGGTCAGTATTCACAAAAACATTTCATTCTACCAATAGCATGTTAAAAAATATTACTTTTAGAACTCCTGTCATGCTTCCCAACAATTTTTATCTATCAATTTTCCGTATCTATTCAAATAGAAGACTCCAAGTCTTACACAGCTACAACTCTACTTGACCACAACTATCACTGTGTGTAGATCATTGTTTGGAAACATTAAACTTAATTCAGATCAAAGAGCCACTCTATTTCACATTCAACTTGTCTTTGGTCTTCTTTTTTCCTCAGAATATATTTTCATTTTAAGTCAGTCCTTCACTTTGATAGCTTTGAAAAACTTTCCCATGTTCTCAAACTACTTTCATTCTGCTCAAAATAATAACTTTTACTTAACATGATATGATAGAGCAATTTAACAAGTCACTCTCTTCTCACAGTTCATTATAGGTGATTAATCTTAGTCCTATTAGGTCTGAGGAGTCCCTGAGCTCATCAGTCGATCTTTTCTAGACACCTAACCAGAGGAATACATGAAATAAATGCTTGAAACAAGATAAAGATTGACCAGAATATTTTATGCTTCAATCAGATCTGAGTAGTTCACTTTCAGTTTAGCAAAAGATCAAGTACAGAAAATATCACAGCAGTCTCCTGTCCTGGCTGGAGATCTGTTGTAACCCAGCAGACCAGGACTGGCAGGGCTGGAGGGAAATGCCATCCGTGTTTCAGTAAAATAACACACAGCTTGTGCCCGTGTGCTTTGTTCCATCAGTTCCAGTCCTGAAGCTGGGGTTTCACTGAGACCCCCGCTGCCTTCCCAGAGGGAGAGGGTTTTTATTATCCTTTCACACCTCAACATGAAGGTGTTATTGTACACCACAGATGTAAAAAAAATATCCCATACTCTTTCAGATAGGATGGTTCTCCAAGGGTGAAATAGGTCTTTGCCTCCTCCTTTCTTTCACAAATGCATTTTTCCCCAAAAATCACAGCCCTCACATTAGAGTTTTCTCTTAGAAAATGCAAGAGACTCAGCCTCAGTGCTGCTCCCTCAGCAGGTGAATGTACCCTTTCTTCAAATCCCTTCTTTTGGTCCTGGCAGAGTCAGATCCAGTCCCATTAAGGGCACTCCAGGGGTTCCCAGCCCTGCCTGGAAGGGACACCCAGGGCACGGCTCCTGCTGATGTTCTCACAGGCAGGACCTCACAAACAGAGGGAACACTTCACCACAAGCACTGACAAGGATTCAAAAGCAACCTGGAGTTCTTTTCAGGTATATGACTTTTACTTCTTCCTGCTCTGCGGCCAGTTGAAACCTTGAGAAAAATACTCTGAAAAAATTAAACTTTAAACTATACTCTTAAATGTCAACTATAACACTTGCACTGATTGTAATTCATTAGGGTACATTAGGAGTAATTCAAGGGGTAAGTTACTGCATGAAAAATACAAGGAAGACACAACTGATGTCATCTGACCTGAGCTGACTAAGGAAGGAGCTATGATGCTTTTAAGAATGACAATTAAATGAGAATAATAAGAATAACATTGTTTCTGGAATAAAACAATATGTAAATTTAGATACATTCTACTTTTTCCTGCCTCTGTCAGCATTTTGATCTGGTATTTCCAAGACACTAAAGAAAAAAGTGATTTTTATTTTTGTGGAATCCAAAAAATGTAGACATCTATTTTATTTGAATAAACCATGATAACATGTGTGTATGTATATGAAATCAGGCATATTTAGGTTATTTGTAAATGGTTTAAGATATTCCAAGGCATAAAGAGGCAAGCTTACCACAGAAATTAAGCAGTGTACAAAGCTATTCAATTACCAGAGAAGAGATTTGTTTTTCTTGGAAAAAACTTTTGATTGTATAGAACCATCCTGAGGTCTGACATCAGCTGAAAGGTTTAAAGGCAAGATTGAGGTTTAACAGGAGGTTTGTAGCCTAGATTTATCTTTTCAGCAATAAAATTTTAACTACTGTGCTATACAGTCATCAAACTGGTTCCATTATTGCCACCCAGCATGGGCATATTAACAGCTGAGAGAGAGAGCAAGACATTCAATATGAAATACACAAGTCAGATAATAAACAAAAGGGCTCTTCCTTTCTCTGCTTCACCTCTTTCCTCTCCCCAGCACACAATCCAAGCTTCATTTTTTCCACAAGGACACTCCTCAGGCAAAGCTTTGGAGATGCCAGTGGCACACACGTGGTTCCACACACACTTTGGGGTGAGGTGGAGCCAGAGGATGATGCTGATGGCCCGTGGGTGCCATGCCCTCCAGTCCTGCCCCAGGGAGTAGGATTCCTGCCCTGGCAGGTCAGAGCTGCCTTCAGATCCTTCAGGCACCCCTGGGATACCAGAACCAACAGTGGAAAATACAAAGGACTTCAAATACCTTCAGTAACAAGTGCCCAGTTACATCAGGAATAAGCCTGTACCCTTCTTTATGTTTTTCAAGATAAATACAACTAAAATCTTATTGTAGAATGTTAAATACAAACACTTGAAAACTCATGATACTCATATTATGCAAAAATATTAGCTCAGTCAACCTGAGTATAAATAAGTCTTTCAAACATTTTTATGGTACAGAATGCACTCCACTGCCATGCTAATTTATGCGTTTGTTGACTCTTATTTTAGCTGTTGAGCCATAACACTGCAGCTCCATGCTTGCCATCATTTCCTACTCCTCCTTCAGCCAATTCTATGAAGAATTTTATTGACTCTATCAGCAAGAAATAATCTCCATTCTAATAACCACATTTAAGAGTTGGTATCTTGTATCTCAGCTCCTACTAATTTTGTTCCCTGTGCATGTATATTAGAGCCTCCTGTACTCCCCCAGGCAAGGAAGGGTGCAGGACAGCCACCCAAGGGACTCTGTACAGAACTGCCACAGAAACAACACAGTCAGGAGTGTGTGCAGAGGCTGCAGGATTCTCTGGGCTGTTCTAAGGGTGACACTTGTTATGCTTGGAAGGACCAATAAACTTCTGAGAGCTTGGGGAGGGTGTCCGTGCCATGGGTAATCTGCAACTCACAGATATTCAGAGGTAATTGAGTACCACATCAAAAAATGGTCCTCCCTCTTGCCTCTAAAAAGGAGAGGGTGAGGCCATGAATCTTCCAGCTAAACTCAGTAGAAGCCAGCTCAGCACACAGTGTGCTTCAGATGTTGCTACATTTACATTAACTGGAATTAAATGTTACATTTACGAAAACTCAGGATGTAACCTCACAGCCAAAGAAAGCATTTCTGTGCTGCACACAGCCTATTAGACTTCAGTCTTCATTATGTTTGCTTACACATCTAATTAAGCAAAAAAAATAATTCTATTGAAGTCAAAGATTTGATGTGGATTAGTTCAAAGAACTAAACTTACTCCAAATTCAAGAAGGGGGGAACTTAAGACCATTCAACATGCAGGAGTTTTAAATGCTGTCAAGAATGATTTAGGTGTTCAGGAACCTGATTTCAGAAACCTATTTGTCTCCTGACACCTAAGCAAGCTAAGCTGCTTTTGGAAATAGAACTGTGTCAGCCTGACAGTTTTGACAATGCTACTCTCTGACTTCCTCCAGCATCTCATTCCTCCTTGTCCTTTCAGAAACTTCATATCATTAAAATCCAAAGAGAACAGAGACTTCAGCAATTTTGTGATAATATATTCACAAAATGGTACAACAGTGTGTGAAACCAACTAACTACCCCCGAATTGTCAGGCAAGTAGCCTATAAATCATACAGACAACTTGCTGCAGCTGTTCAACAGACATGAAAAGGAATTCATTGCTGAAAGAATAGTTAGCAGAGTCTTACAGGACTGTTAAGAGCAAAGGCATTACTTTTCCTGCCAGATTCTGCTTCATTATTTTTTTAGAATAAAAGTTAAATTATTTTAAACTGAAATAATTTATCTCAGTTCTTATCAAAATATTCAGAAGATGAAAAGGTTTGTTGGCAGGATCATAGACACATCTCCTAAATATTCCTGCCACCTTCAGCAACCAAACATCTTCAGAACATGGAGTGTGCCTCCAAAGGAAGCGCCTCATTCTTTTCACTGCTGAATATTATCTGTAAATCACTTCTGAAGTAGCCTCCTCTTGCAAATTTACACCACACAAAGCTCTTACATACTGGACACTGTTTGCTTCCTAAAGACAACAGGTCAGACTTTCAAATTCCACTTTTTCTGGGTAATTCTTGAAAACTTTCTCAGCCAAAACCATCTAGGAATTCCAAATAATGAGCTCAGGTAAGATTCATGGGCACGAGAAGGGTGCACAGGAAAGCCTGGCTGTCCCTGCCATTGCCAGGACTCTTCTGAGGATGGAGCAGGAAGGCAGTGCACCCCGAAAATCCAATCAGCCATCAGGAAACATCCCTTTGCTGACAACCCAATAAACAAGCTTTCACTTCTCACATGTCATTGAAATACTAAGATCGAGTTTACTCCCCAAAAACCTAATGAAAGAAAATATTTTTGTTGCTTTAAGTTATAAAACTTAGTTGCTTTTCCCCCTCAAAAGATCTACCATATAAAAACACTCACTGATGGAAATACAATAAATTAACTGCTGTCAGAATCTGGTTTTAGTGAAGAAAGCAAGATGAGATAGGTATAACTAAAAAAAACACTACACTAGAAGTGTGTAGAAGGGGCTGCATTTGGTGACCTCTAGCTTCTTTGTAAGAAAACCCAATAAGGTGCTACATGAGTTAATTAAAAGTACACTGTCCAGAGCGAACAAAACCCAAGAACAATGCTACAGGCTATTAAATGAAATGATCATTCTGAACTGTAATTGCTTTATAGACCACTGAATTCCTCCAGTGGGGAGAAAAGATTTACTAATGATATCAAATGTCTCATGTGATAAAAGTTTAATTATTAAAAGGTTTTATCTCTGAATGCAAAGTCTGTTTCTGTGTTTATGTTGCTTCTATTTTTTCCCTAAATTACTAAGAAGGGCCATCACCAACTCTACCCTCACTTTAACCCCCCTGAAAAATTTTATGCACTTTTAACTACCTTAATGCGATGTACTTCTCTGTGGTCTCAATTTAGGAAAGCAGGTAACTGTATCTTAAGTGCCACAGGGACAAATCCTCAGCTGATATGTATCACATTTATGGAGCTTCAGCATCCACCTCAATGGGACTTAAATGTTTTTTCAGTACATTGCTGAACCAGGTTATTAAAAAGAAATGACAAAAAAATACCCTGTTCCTGAAACTGTCACAGAGTATTGACAACAAAGAAATGAATACTTGTATGTGGAATTTCATTATCATGATTCTTATACAATATGAACATTCTGTATGTAAGTGTTACTGTGCAGAAGCAAAATGTTTCAGTCCAAGGTATTGCAGAGCTTCCTAAAAGATCATTAAAGGTCCTTGTGGTTAGGCAGTCATTTAGTCAGTGATCTCATTTTGTAGCCAAAGCCATTAGGACAATATAAAACTGGTTTCAGGAAAGCACATTAGTTAATTATAAAGCAATCTAAACAAACCAAAAGGAGACTATTTGATTTATTCTAAACATTTATAGATGTTATAATATTGTGGTTCTATAACTTGGTATCTCATCCGGGGAAAATGACAAGATTTTATAGGAATAGTAATAGGGGGTTTAGAGTTCTTTCTTTCAAACAATTTTCTAATAATTCACTTCCACCTTCTCCTGACAAGAACTGCTCCGAGTTTTATGCATGATTTTGCACATGTCGATATCAACAACCTTCATTAGGTGCAATAGGAAGGTCACAACAATTTGTGAACAACAAGAAACAACAGTTTTACAGCAGCTTTCACCAGCTGGTCTGCACAAAGTGCTCACATGAACCCAGGGTGCAAAGCCCAGTTCAAACCTTTCATGAAAGCACAACACTACCACCTTCCCAACTGCCTGCACTGTTTCTTTCTGCTCTTTATCCATCTTGTTTGCTTTTCTTGCATTCTCACCACACCTTTTAGACACCATTAGCACTCATTCTGTGTTTTTCAGCTGCATGTAAAAGTGGGGCTCAACCTGTTTGCAATCAGTGTAAATGTTAAATAAATTGTAAACGTGCTCACACTGCAGCACAAACTGGATCTGTCTCATTCACATCACAAACATAAGAACATTTCAGAAGAAAATCTCTTTAGGTTTTGCATTTAAATAGAACCTACCACAGTGGGGTCCCGGGATAAAATTGGGGCTCCCATGCTCAGGTTTAAAAATGGATAATCAATTCCATTGGCTTCTGTCACTGTTCTGGAATTGCTCCTCGGATCCTGCTTTAATGTGTACAGATACCAGCTCCAGTGACACACAATTGCTGATTGCATCTTAAGCTGTTAAATCTCACCAGACTGCAATAGCTATTTATTTCTTGTCGCTGCATTTCCTGTGCAACTTGAGGCCTTCCCTTAGACACAGGCATTCATTATACTCATCAAAAAGTTTATTCCTATCTCAGACAAGACCAAGCATATCTAAAGAGATATCATAGGCTCCACAGTAGATTCATTACAAGTCAGGTTTGACATATTCATTCCTAGTGCTTCATATATTGCTAGTGGATAGCTTATAGCTTCTTTCTCTAATGTTCCGTTTCTGCAGGCAAACAAATTTCTTTCTGCCTGAGGCACTTAAGTAAACTAGAAACAGCTCCAGCATGCCCCAAATCTGCAACTGCCATGAAATCTTTCATAACAACTTTCTCAAAGTCTTTTTTGTAGCAAAAATTATCAATTCTTCCTTGGCTTTATCCATTGCTTCCCAAAAATAAGTGCCCCAGATGCAGGATATATTATGTCAATTGTCAAAGACATCCAAGGTCAATTCAAGGGATTTTGCTTGGTTGGTTGGTTGATTTGGGCTTTTTTCTTTTTAGTTTTTTATGGGGTTTGTTGGGGGTTTTTTATTGTTTGGGGTTGGGGGGGTACGTGGGGGTTTTTTTGTTTCAGGTTTTTTTTGTGGTAGTGGTGTTTTGCTAGGGGCTTTTATTAATGCTTTAAATTTTATTACTAACTAGGGAACATGAGAAGCTTGGGGCTCTGAACTAAACCAAGTGATTGTGACTGTAGCTGCTCCTATTACTTGAGGCTCCCAGTAGCACAGCTCTTCACTGTTGTCTACTGCAGCAATCTCAGTGGTTTTAGTGTACAGGAAACAATCTACAAACCTATTTAGCTGTGTGCTTGGTGGTCCTGCTTTTATCACAGGACGATAATTTTCCCCCATTAATTATAGCAGAGAAGATTCCTACAGCTTGTTTCTATAGCAATGGCTGCAGAAGAGCTGATACCCTTCACGGGAGCAGTGCTAATCCTCCCATGGCAGGATTTGGCTCCCAGGTCAGGTTCTTCGTGTAGAGGTCTCTGCTCCCAGCAGCCCAATATTCCTGAGCAGTGACATCTTTCCACACTCCCTTTCTGCATTCCCCACAGGGCTGGAAACAGTCCTTTGGCACAGAGGTCTGAGGCAAGGGGCAGTTGCATTATCTCACTTCATCCCACAACACAATTCGTGGGAAACCTGCAATTAGCAGCTACTTTAGGAAACTAAGTTTGGGTCTGGGTTGGTTTTTCTTCCCTTTTCATCCTCCACAGATGGGCACTAGGCTTTTATTTAGACAGAAACCAAAGCTACATGTGACAGGGAAGGTGAGCAACTGCAAAAATAGGCTGAATGAAAGGCAGTGTGCACCTCAGCTGTAAGGAAAAAAAGAGGGAGGAAGGAAGGGAAACTAAGGGCAGTTTTCTCCTCACTTACCAGATCAGAACATATATATTCAAACCAAGTCTTTTCATGGAAATTACTTATAAATACATTCTGGACCCCTGTAAGCCAGTGTTCTCATATTTTGGCTCAATATTTTTATGCTGTGGATGAATAAATGTACTTAATGTCAATAGAGCTGTCAAGAGGAAATGCACTCCTTGTTCTCAGCAGAAAAGGTGTAAAATGTGAAGCCAGTACTGTACAGCCCTGGAATAGCTTGGCCACTGCAAAGCAGCTTTGTAACCCATCAGGCTTTTGTACCTGATGTGCTATGGACATACATTCGTACCACTGCATAATGAAGACTGACTTCTTCCAAGGCTTTCTGCAGCCTCTACAACATTCCAGTTTAGCTTTCTGATCAAGTTTCAGAAAACAGTGACAACAAATCTAAGTTCCACATGTCCCCCGCTCCTCTTGGCTCAGGAAGAGTTCCTGATTGCATGCTGTAAGCCTTTTGGGCTCAGAACTAGCTTTATTGGCCATTCTGTATTTGCATGAGCAACACATAGCAGCATTTCCCTCCTTTTCCACAGCAGAGAATGTTCATACTCCTTCCCAGATGTTCAAAGCATGTTTGAACTGACTTTCCTTCCTCTAGAGTTTCTAAGAGGTGCAAATATATTATTATGGCCAGCCACTGCCTGTCATTGATCAGCCCTGATTTAGCAGGTGTGAAGCAAACTTGGCACAACTTAGTAACTCTGCAAGGGGCAAAAGGTCACACTTCCAATTATAATCCTCATTATTTACGACGATTAAGTGAATTTGTTAACACCAAAGCTCAAGTTGTTTAACATAACTAATTAAGCAAGTAACAGACTGTTCCATCCATTAGCATTACATTGCTTCTGGAGGCTTCCAGAGTTTTAAATTTTTGTTAACTGTTTCTGTAGGAGACTGCTAGTAATTAAAAGCAAAGCAGGGGAACTAAAGTCTGGCACCATCTGAAACATCCATCATAGGTGAAAATTCAGTACAGGATGTGACTGTCTAGCCCAACCAAGGCAGTATTTTTCTTTTCCACAAACAACAAAACACAAATCAATCACAGTATGATGACAAAACATAACTCGTTGTTTGGACTTGGTCACTATGCTCTTCTAAGAGACAGAAAGGAAGGTAAGATGTAATCCCTGCTATCCTCTCCTGTTCTTGTGGCATGTGAATACCTTGGTTCATAGCCCCAAAAGATGTTTAATTCCCCATGACTTCAAACAGACATACAGTATTGCACAAAGGAGAAAAGACCCTTTCTGTTTTGATATTATGGGAATATCAGGAAATGGGAATAGGAAAGCTTAAATACCCTCAAGCTGAATGACTGTAAGGTCCAGAGAAACTGATTCCTGCTGAAACCAGGCACTGAGGTCAATCCCCACCCTCCTCCCCAGAGCGGCCCGAGGCACTCAAGGGACACGAGGTGTCCCCAGGTGCCGGGAGCGCTGCTGCCGAGGGCAGCACAGCTGAGAGCTGGGGCAGCTGCTCCTCCGGGCACAGCTCCAGCCGGGCAGCCAGGCACGGGCAGGCTGAGCGAGCCCACCACAGCTGCCTGCCCCCTGGACAGGGACACGGAGCTGCTGGCAGGACACGCTGCTGCCCGACAGTGAGACCAAGGATTTCTTTTAAGTGCTCTGGGAATACTAGTGCAGGCTCAGAAACAGACTGTAAGCTCTTCAGGGCAGGCACCATCTGTCTCTATTTCAGATGGAGGGGTTCCACTTTTTCACTGCGTTGTTAAGGCCCTGCTGCAGTAAAGAAGGGTAAGTGTACAAACATCATCCTTTCAGGGCTTGAAAACTGCAGAATAAAACAGATGACTCAACTGCAGAGTGACAGGCAGCAAAGACTAGTTCCCAGCAAAGCAGGGCATTGTTCTATACAGCACATTATGTTCCCCAAATACAGCAGACTCTGACAAGTGTCCTTCAGGACTGCACCTCACTGTCAGGTTTAGCACATTTGGTTTATGTGTGGAAAAGGAAAAAACAAACCCAGTAAGATCCCCTCCCTGCATGAATGAAAAAGGAATTAACAAAAATCCATAAACTCTATGGCAAAAAGTGACTCCTGTTCTTGAAGCTGTTTGTTTCCCAGGTGGTTTAGTTCATTTCATACAGCCACACTAAGTATTCAAATTCTACAAAAGCTATTACAGTCCATCAAGATGATGCTGCAGAAGAAAATTCTAAACATAAATGCCACAAAACACAATCACAACAATGAGAAATTTAGTAGCTCTTGATTCAAAACCTGATGATGCTTGAGATAAGCACCTTTCATACCCTTTCTTACACGTTTTACTCTTTGGCTCAGAATTTCATTTGAGTGTCTGCAGTCTCTAGTTTTGCAAGTGATTTGAAGATAAAACTTCTGCTGACACACAAAGGAAACTAACTGCATTCACAACAAATTCATCTTGAACATAGGCAGCTACACATTTATGTAGCAAACCCACCACTAGTTGGAGGGTTTCAGTTCTGCCTTAGATCTTGCCTATAATAAATGCTTGGACTGTATAAGGAGATCAAGGAAGTTATCATTCAAATGAGAAAAATCATTAAGTCCTAATTACACCAGGGTTTTGTAGAGTACATGATGGAGTTGGTAGTTTTTCACTAATATGGCAATGAATGGTCCACATACCACAGCTATGTCTTTCCCACAAATTAATTGTAATTCTAGAAACTGCCTACAAAGTATGTTTACCCTAAGTACCATTTGGTTCTCCAAATTGAGCCATAGCTCGATTGTGCTAAAACTGGGACTTTTATGGTGTTTAAGCACTCAAAGTGCTGAGGGATAAGTACCCAACACATTACATCTGTGAAGATTACTCCTATTCCTACCTTCCCCTGACCTATAAATAAATATTCTGACATTCTTGTCTTTCCCAGGTTTTTTAGAGTCTCCTCATTCCTTGAAAGTCACTGCCTTATTCTCTCCCAGAAATCTCTTCATTTCTACCAGCTCATGGCTGAAAGTTTTGGACAGACATTTCCTCTGCTCCTGGCGGAGGAGAAGGGCACAGACCCAAAAATAGCTGAAAGAACACCAAAGCCTGCAGGAGTGATTGCATGGCCCATTTTGTCCTATTTAAGAAAAAAAAAAAAAATCACAATTGATTTTCCAGCAGAGAGCAGCAATAAGAGGTGCTGTACCGGGCAGCCTGCCCTCTGGTTCTCACCAAGACATCCATAAACAGAATTGTGACAGAACAGCACCAAGTCAAGGTGCTACAAAGCACACTGCCTGCAGAGCCTGCTCTGAGCAGTGCACCCTGACTGTGCCACAGGGGACAGGAACTGGATGCCCCAGAGTGAAAACTGATGTCCAGTTATGCCCTGCAATGCCATAAACAACTCAGAGTAACAAAAACAAAACCTTGGAAAAGCACTGGAAAATATTTTGGTAAAGTTCCAGAATAAAAAGCAAGGTTACTAACACCCAGCTTTTATCACCTGTTCACATTTAATTTCACAAGCATTTTTTAGGCTGGGGAGAATCATAAGCTTATTACTCAAAATCACAGATCATTTGTGTTTACTCAAAAAAAAAATATGAGGTAATACTGAACAAATTAACAAAAAAGATTAATTTTAAAAATTTGTTTTAATACCACAACATTTTCTAACTGTGGAGAACATTGCCAATACTATATGTATGTAACAAGAAGATTTAATAAATGAAAGAAATGAAATATCTATTTTTCTATAAAAAAGCTGCAAAACCTTATCATATTTTAACTTCATTAAAACCAATTAGAAAAGTACCCTTGAGCTACTATGGACTTCTTTGACACACAAAGAAAACTAAAGAAACATCAGAAGAATTTCATTGCTTTAACTTACCTAGTTACTGCATAAAACCATATCATTAGGTGATTTTCTATATCTTTATCTTAATTGAAGGAATACATGGGAGATGGGATGTTATTCAGTAACTTGGCATCATCCATCAGTAAAGAAAGATGGCATGAGCTGACCCAACTGCCCCAGATTGATTATCTCATTTAAAAAGTGCAGAAATATGGATCTATTTAGTACATATTTTCTGAGTTCCTTAGAAAATATTTCAAGAACCTAACAGCGACTTATTTCTAATTTCTATTACTCAAAACAGTCCCCGAGTTCAGATACATCCTTCAGCAGTTTGGCCTTTTTCTATCTCATGCAATAATCTCAGGAGTGTAATGTGATTAGAAAACACAAAACCAACTGCAACTGAAGCTTAGCATTGGGGAATGTTGAGCAAAACCACAGATGAGAGGTACTGCAGAAATACCTTCTTATTAATAAAGTGGAAGAGCCCACCAAAATATTAATGAGAGAGAACAGAGAAGAGTTAAATGCTTTAGCTTACAGTTCTCATAGGCACAAAGATACAATTTGAATCCTGATCTTTTCATAACCTCTGAACTTTTCTTCCTTTTCCTTAGACCAGGAACGATGCTTTGGACATATTTCTTCCCAACAATCCAATGAGAAAGTCTTTCACTAAGGCTGAGCTGAGCTCCAGCAATTGCTAAGGTGACTCCCACCCTATAAATCACTCACAAATATGACCCATTGTATTATCCTATAAAAATTCAGCTGCACAAATTTTTAACCAAAAGCTGCTTAACTCACTTGCATTATCTTCTGAATTGATGAACCAAACTATACCAAGACATTTGCATTTTCTCCTTAAATTCTGTGCCAGAGTCAAAGCACTTTGACTCAGTGTTTATGCTTATTACAGTACTCTAATGGCCATGTTTATTATACACAGCTTTTTCCTAGTGGGCAAACTGAAGCTTGTAAACAACCTAGTTTGGAGTTTCCCCAAAGTTCAGCTTAGTGTATGACAAGGTGCTCAAAAACCAGGCAACACTGACCAATTAGAAATGATATTTCAGTGGACAAATAGTGAAACATTGAAATAAAAATCTGCCTCCTATTTTCTCAAAACACATACAGCAGAGTGAACATTTAGTTGAATGCTTGATCCTCTGACATTCACTGATTTGCTAACAAGTAAAGGAATCTGGACTCTTACAAATAAACATCGGTAGGGATCTATAATCACAGCAGAGCTCATAAACCAGGAATCAGATGTGTTGCATGGAAGATGACCTGGAAAGCTGCAGCAAGGTCAGCTCTTTGCAGCCAGGGAGAGCCGGAGGAGCCTTTGGTGGGTGACAGCCCCGGCTCGGCTTGCAGGGGTGAGCTCAGGCCAGCCGTGTCTGCCTTCCAGCTCCAACAATGACTCACTTCCTCACATTCCAAACTGGTTGCCCACTTATGAGAAGAGTCACATTTTGCTGAGGCAGGAGGGACTCACTGTCACATCCTAAGGCTCCCCCATCAATGCACACTTTCATTCTTCAACACCGAGCAGGAATACAAAGAGCTGCTCACTCTGTGTAGGCTTTACTGCATGAAAGCCTACTCTGCTGCTGGAAGGGAGCATCACCCTCCTCACTTCAGGCTCCACTGCACAGCCCAAGCACCCTCCAGAAGTTCTCCCCCACCTCCAACTCTCCACCCTCTCCTTTAGTTTTAAATAAAAAGCAGCAGCCCTTTCTCCCAGCTGATTCAATAACTGCACAGGGCCGATTGAAGCCAGTCATGTCTCTGCTGTGTTGCGTTTGTCCCTTACAAAACACAAGGAGACAACAATTTGTGCTATTAATAAAGAGAACAACAGTAGAACACCCTCCTTCTTTGAAAAGCAAAGTGAAATTTTCAGCTGGGAGCTCCTATAGTTTCAATGTTCCTTATCTGCCTCTGTCCACAGCTGCTGATGACAGCTAAACTCCTGCATCCATCCCAGCAAATTGCATGAGTTTAATCAAGTGGCTGTGTGATATATTTGGTGACAGCAGATTTAGTTACCCTGCTGTGATAAAGGGTTGATCAATGTACTATTATTCTTTCCTTTATTGGCTTTTCTTTCTTCCCAGCAAGCATAATACTACAGTATCACAGACCAAATTTTCTGCACTTTTCTGCACATACCACCCGCTTCTAAATCCAAAGACAATGTTTCCTGCTTCAGTAACAAAGGCATTTGCTGTATCCTAAAATTCATGGTTTTCTAGACATCCTTTCAATTTCACAGAACTGAATTGTTACTGCACTGAATTTTGCATATTGGACATAATTATTTGAAGATTTTTATTTTCTAATAAGTTCAAAGCAACTGTCCTTTTCAGCAACAGAAAAAGGATTCCTCCTTTATGGTCTGTAAATAAAAAAAAAATACAACAAAACAGTAATAATAAATAATAATAACTGTCTTTTGTCAGGTTTGCTTTCCAGCCTTGTCCAACAGAGTTCTTAGCCCAAGACCAAGGTAACAATGTGAGCTCCAGGGATACAGCCACTGCATGTACCATCCTTCCCACCAAACCTGGGGTCAGAGAACCCCATCTGGCTCCTGTTCAATGATCAGGTGGTTCAAACATTTTTGACTGCCTTCTCTAACTGTGTTTGAAAACTTCTTCCTGAAGATTGAAGATTTCAATCTCAAAATGCCTCCTGCAAGGTTTGGTGATGTTGCTGGTAAATTGCTTTGCTCTATGGCTCACCTGTCCCCTGTGGCTGTAAAAAGCCATCTGACACCTAACAGGACACCAAGGCAGGACATCACTGCCTGAGTTCTTCCATTTTTGTGGTTTAGGGGTTGGTTTTTTTAAAGGCCTTGTATCCCAATTCACTTCAGGATATTAGAAGAATACAACTCTCTGGAGTAAAAAGGGCAGATTTCAAATTATAGAGAATCTCTGCTGTCTGTAGAACTTGTCCTGCCATTCAGTGTGCTATTATATATTAAGATGTGTGTTAAATTTAACTTCATGATTATAAAGTAATTGAAGGATCAAAAAAGCAAAACTCCCCTTCAAGCTTTTTGCTTTTAATGCCATTTTCTGTCTTACTAAGCAATGTCTTTATAATGATGTCATTTCTTCTAGGGCAGTAATTGCAAAAAATGCAGAGATCATTCATCTACAGTAAAAGTTTGTAACAGGCACTTAACATTGGAACTTACCTTTACATTTTGATTATAAAAGAAAATGGCCCACATGGCATAAATATCCTGAAGTGAAATGGGAGTTCATGAATTTATAGCAAATGTGATAAGGGTAAAAAGACCTCAAGAGGAAATGCTGTGATAATGGTCTTTTAATAGACCTAAGAGGAAAACTGGCTAACTCTTACCAGAGCTGGGGAAATAAAGGCACAAATCAATGAGAAAAGTTGCCAGTTAAACAGAAAAGTATCCAGAGCAAAGTTCATATAATAAAAGGATCTGCCTTCAAATGAAACTCACAAGACAAAATTCTTAGTGAGACAAACCTAAGAGCAATAAATTAGAGTACAAACAAAGATATCTGCATTGGTGGATGTTAAAGGCTTCTGTGTTTAGGCTTAATGACTGAAAGGGCACAAAACAGTTCACACAAAGGACTTGGAAAAATAAGGGGTAGGGGGATTTTTTGTTTGTTTGTTTTAAAATCAATATAATTTTCTGCAAATACACTATGAAATTACTTCACTGTATGCAAAATTTAAATCTGTGTTCCTCAAGGTGTTAAAATACCCATTTCTTAGGGAGATGCCTTGTGGCCTCAATTACTAAGTGATAAAAGTACTTCTGAACTGATGGTCTGTGTTACTGGTTCTGGAGCTACATATTTACTTCTCTGCCACAGACAAATTCAGGGAAAGAAATTAATTTCTGATTGGATACTACTGATAGTAATAAAACTTCATTTCTTTGTTAGCTCGAGAAATCTCCGTTATTAAAAATTCTCAATTTTCTTCTCCAATCACCCTAACAAACCAACACCTCTATGTTATCACAATTCTGAATTCTCCTACTTGTGCATCTTAAGACCTCAGCAGTTTTAATCAAAACACTGTGCTCCAAATGTGCAGAAGATCTTTATACACTTTTTAAGACTCTCAATGAAATGTTCTTTACAACTCAACTTATGTGTAGGGATAACACTTAATGAAAAGCTTACACATGAAATAGAGCTAACAACATCTTGGATTTGAGATTAGTTTGATTTCATAACTACACTACCTGAAAAGCTTTGTGTCACACAAACAAGTAGAGTGAAAACAGAATACTGCAGAGAACAAGAGAACATCATCACTGCTTAGTGTAAAATCACTAAAGGAAACACTTCTTGATGGCAGATGTCATGAGAAACAAAGGGAAGGCTCAAACACATGGCACTACACACCAAATCCCAAAACAAGGGTCCAAACATTTAAATATACACAATTCGAAAAGTGTACTTTTTCTAATTCAGTCAATAAATATTATTATTTTTTTCTACTTTTAAAAAAAATTAATCTCTAGAAGACAACTCCTGCACTGACACCTGCATACACCCACTACAGATACCTCCTACAAAGTCCTCCACACTACACTCACTGACCATTTTCATGTCTATGAAATAGTCTACTTTGAAAGCTATTGCAGTCACAAATCAAATCCTCATTTCCTAGTAAAGTGAGGCAGAAACAGACCCTTCTGTTGTAGAATTTAGATCCATTTTTCTGCATAATAATGACTTTCTTTATAGTCTCTTTTCTACATCACCTACATAATAGCTTTGGAAGATGAAAAAGAGTGGGCAAGAAGTCAAAAAAATCAAGCAACTTTACATGCTGGTCAGTCATAACAAGACAGGTAAAAATCCCAGCCAGGTTAGTCACTTAAATTTCTCTTGCCTGCAGCAGAATGTAGGTGGCAGAGCAGAAGAGAGGCTGGCCAGGACTGTGCAAAGCCAGACAAACTGCAGAAAAGGAGTGTAGACTCCATGCTCACATTCTGTTTTGTCTTAGGCAGAATTACATTTAACAAATCACATCATAAGAGAAAATGCAAGACTTACCCATGTTTTCAAGTGCTCTGGGGTCAGGTTTATAACACAGTGCACTCTATCAAGAAATACTAGTTCCTCCTGAGGAAAATCAAACAAATACAACTCCCCACTTCCATATACCAAAAAGGTGGCTGGTTTTGTTGATAGGCAATCAATTTTAAATTATTCTCTCACATCTGACTGTTAAAGGGCATGGAAAGCTTATAGTTTTGTCTTGACATGTGCTAGAAAGCTCTTGTTTTGTTTCTACTCTTTTTCTCCCCCATTTCTTCAAACAGCCATACACTAAAAATTCCAAAGTAGATTTGCAAACTCTTAGAGAGAAGGGAGAGGAGAAGGGAAGTTTTCTGTTATGTGATCACCAGAGGTCCTGAAACAATAAAGCCCAATGAGAGAATCTCTGCAAAATTAAATGCAGCTGTGATATAGTGACCAAGCAAAGGATTCAGGAGTTATTGCAGAAAAATCCCTAAAAGTCCTCCTCATAATGAGCCACAGCACCTGTAAGGAAGCTATTAAAGCCTCTGGATTATAGTGACAGTTGCAACTGAAACAGGTAAAAGCAAAAATTCTACTTTTTAAAAAAACAAACAAACAACTAGACTTTGGCCAAAATATTGCAGAGTAGATAATGAAAAGCTTTCTCAATTACCTTACCCTTTTTCAATTACCCATGAAGTAAAAGCATATGACTCAAATTCACATTCAGGCTTGTAGGAGCCTCCACTGGATGGACCAGAAGCCCCCTGTGACCATGGGCAGCAGCTCCCCAGAGCTGCCCCTGCCTTGGCTGCAGGCACTGCCTTTTCCTGGGCACCAGGAGGGTGCAGGAAGGGGCAGAGCCCTCCTGGCAGCACTGGGAAACCACCTGAACCAGCAGGAAAACTTCACCAACCATGTCAACTTCTGTGACTTATCTCCAAACCACATCAAGCCATTGCTGCACACGTGCTGAAAAAGAAAAGGAGCTGAGCAGCATAAAAGACATTTCTGAAGGGCCTTCTGAGAGCTGGTTTTGCTCAGGAGAGTACATTCATTGCTGCTCCAGCTTCTCTCCACCCCTCCTGTACTCGGACAGGACTGGCATTCTGGTATTTCCCGATTCTGCAGTACCACCTAGTGACAGTGACCGGGGCAGAGTCACCCCGGTGTCAGCTCTGGGTGATGCAACTCATGCACCAAATCCTGCAACTCCTACTTTAACCATTTCTTTCACAGCTTATTATGAGTCTTGCAAAAGAATTGACATGATAGAAGATATAGCCTAGGAAAAATAAAATAATCCATGAGCCCAGCCACAAAGCACTTTCTGCCTGCCTGGAGGAGAAAGTATTCCAGTGAATGTTCAGGTGTGAAACACACCCTTTGTGAAACCAGCTTTAAAATAAAATGCAGCAATTAGTAAGGCACTGATGTTAATCTACTTCCACTGCCTATCAGATAACTCTGCCACAGTGTCTTAGTTGTAAGATGAATACTGTTATTAAGGGGGAGTGAATTTAATAAACTGTGTCACTGATGAAGGTAGCTGGTTCCCAGATCTTCTCTAAGCCTGCCCTCAGAGGCATTCCTGGGAGATCAAGGCAGGGAATAATTACTTCTAAGCACATCCCAGTATTCCCTCATATATTGAATATAAATGCTCTTATCAACGTGTTAAAACAGTGACTA
>JACBWW010000022.1:3370632-3520572 GCA_020086605.1 Lanius collurio
CAATGTATCTTGTCTTGCCAGCAGCTATTTGCAAGAATACCAGTGATATTCAGTAAAGCCACTGCTGCACTTGCATTTCATATCTAGGGTTTAATTTCAAACTGAGGAGTACAACATTGGCCTAGATCAGCCAATCACCAGGGAGTACAAGGGGTGTTTAAGGAAAAACACCAGTCCACAGCTTTGGGCCAATGCTGCTTTGAAAATCCTCATTTTACGAGAGTGACATGTCAGAATTTTAAAGCCCTGTGCATTCTCTGAGGGATAGCAAAGTGCACTGCTTTGACCTTTCTTGTGTGCTGCAGTCTTGAGTCATTGGCAAATGGTTTTTACAGCCCTAACACACTGAGCAGAGCTCTGGCAGGCAGTGCTGAGATGCAAAACACCTCCAAAGGGGACAGTGGGTGAAGGGGATTGATAGGAATTCCCTGGCAGCTACAAACTTCCCCTTGGATACTCAGCAAGGGAGGCAGAAGAATAGCTCCAAGCACAGAAAACCAAATAATCTGCAGATAAGTATCAAAGAACTTTATCCACACTGAAGTCATACTTCAGGGGAGCTCCACTGATTACAGCAAAGCCCACAGGTTTGAACAATTTTCAGAGGCTAGAGGCTGCAGTTAAAAGAGCTCTGTCATAACAACACAACAACCACCATAACCCCAGCCATTTTCCATTCTTCAGACAGCAACTGCAGGGTGCTTTAGCTCAGGTGGAAGCACAAGAAAGGTTTGTTTCACAGAGGGTTGCTAGGAGGTTTTTTTAGGGGGTGTGGTTCTTAGGTTTTGGCTACTTGGAGTTTTTAAATTATTTTTTTGTTGGCCTTGAAATCTGTTTTTAAAAAGCACAAACCACTCTGGCACCTGATGATTAGCAAGGGAACTTCCCATCTTGGTGGTGTCAGCTGAGCCATTTCAGGGTCACAGCTGATGTCTCAAAAATTGAGACAGTGATGAAACAGTTAAGAAACATCACAAAATGGACTGGGGTCATGCCAACAGTTTCTGGGAGCAAACATAATTTAGAATAGTTTGTTCTTAGAACATAAACCAGAAGCCAGCCATCACAATAACACAAGAATTAATGTAACCTTTTTTAAAGTTATCAAAGCTCAAAACAGACTATTTCTGTCTATGTTTGCATGCTGAATTCCCACATCACCTTAGAAGTGCATACGACTGCAGTCAATTTGATTCATGCATTCTCTGTTATAAACTGAAAAAAAATCTGATTTTTTTGGGCTGCATATTCCAAATCTCCTACAGTTTCAGTAATGCAAAAGGAAAAAAAGAGAGAGGGGGAAGCAGGATAAAACATTAAACATAACTACTTGCTGACAGGAAAAAAAAAGCACTTTCATTAAACATTTAATTTTTGTATACTGAGCCTTTGAGGTAATTATATTGAAAGATCATGTCCTTCCCACATGTTATACACCCAAGCAGGGCTTTCCCTTTCACAAGAAAACTGTTTTCCAAGAAAACTGCTTAACAGCCAGCTCAGCTGCTCCCTTCAGCAGAGACAATCCCCATGGCCATTAAGGCAGGGAAATATCAGATACTGAAATCCTATCAAAACAATGCAGCTTGGGAGAATTAAATTGCTTAGTGTATTTCAAGCCAGCAGTACAGAAAACAGAAGCATATAGGGCACATCAGGGACTACTTTTTAGGAGTTAGTACACTATTTGATAATGCATGTTTCTGAATTACTCTATTAGAAACACACAGAGATGAAAATCTTGACAGTCACAAAGACATTTCAAAGCCAAGTTTTCTTTCTTAAATAAGAAAAGCAAGCAAAGCCAAAGCTCTAATAAATTCAAGAGAATAATGCAGATTAAGTGACAATATATCATTAAAAATAACATATTTCTAATAGAACCTTGGTATTTTATGAAGACACAGTGGGGGTGTTGTTTCCTTTTGTTTTAAAGGCCTTGCTCTTCTACAAGTGCTTGTCCCTGCTTTACACTCTCTGGTCTGTACATCAGTGAGTGTTATTCCAGATCAAACAATGGCAGCTCCAGCTTCACTAAATAAACTCCACTCCAAACCAGCAATGGGCCAGGGTTCACTCCTTCCCACAAACAACAACTAAGAAGGTCTTCACATGAGGAAATATCTGAGTTTAATCCTTTTTAACATTCCTCATAAGCCACTAACCCCAAGTTTATTCAGCTTCCTCAAGAGATTACTCAGTCCACAATACTGAAGCCCCAAGAGAGTGTAATCTGACATTGTTATTTTATTGAAGACACTGCCGTTCCTTTGTGCTGGAAGAAAGGTGCAATCCAAGAGTTTCAATGTGCACAGAGCTTTAAATAATGATACTGAAAATTTTAATTTCTGTCAGGCTTGTGAGTCTGTAGATCTCAAACTGCCAGCTGTGTCTGCAGCACCAGTGCACATTGATGAAGTTCACCACAGCAGTTTCTGGAAAGGAGTCAAACTCCTCCATCTCACAGCTGCAGTGTCATGGTATGAACAGCATTCCAGGATTTATCTATCCCAGTCAGTGGAAGGATCTGAACTCACACTTTTGTATACATATATTTCACCACCAGCTGGTGTCACCATGCACCTTAAATTTATGCCAGGTTATTTCATACTTACCTTGATCTCCCACAACACATAGGCGAAAAAAGGTTAATGTTTAGAAATAAGCACCGACACTGCATTATACATACAATCACCTGCCTGGCCTTATCTTCATGTTTTTAAGGATCTGAATAAAGAAAGTTCCCAAAATAAAAAAATTAAGACTTTTTTCTGCCTTTGTACATTATTATTTTCACTTTATTTTGTACATTGTTTGCACCAACCACAATCTCCACAAAAAGTCTGGTGTGGAGTCTTGTGTGAAGAAAAATTCACTTTACATACAATTGTATCTATTGCTTATACTTGGAATTGTAATTTTCTACTTCTGTGTGCTCTGATTACTAACTTGTTTTTTGTGCAGGAGAGGTAAATGAAACCATTAGGAAGGAAGATAGGATGGCTTGTTTTCTCAAACACTCAAATCCACATGGTAAGATGAACATCCTCCTAGGATACTTAAAGAACTAGCAGGTGAAACCCTTAGTGAAACAGTTTATTTGTGAGAACTCAGGAGAGATGGCTACAGTGAAAAAGGTTAAACCTAAAGAATGGACAGTGTAGTATGTCTATGGAAGAGGAAGAGCTGGATGGTCAGAGACAAAGAGCAGAGCAAATAATGACTGGGTACCCCTGCATTAAAGGCAGCAATGAAGGCCAAGAACAACAAGCAGGATTTATCACAAAGACACATCAAGTTAATCTAATCTCTTCCTGCAGACAGGTAACACACTTCAGAAAAATAAAACAGCAATAATTCTTTATCTAAATCTTGACAAAAAAAAGTACAAAAAATATTAGAATCATGACATCAGAACAGCTTCCAAGAAATGCATGTACAGCAGTCTGTGTACACAACCAGTCTGTGGTGAAGATACTGCAATTTCCTGCCAAAGACAAAGGCTGCACTGAAGGGGAGTCAGCAGCACTGAATCCTTTGTGTCAGTCCTATCAAGTACCATAATGGCCTGGCTGATGAACTAAGGATTTTGATTATTCAGTTTACAAACTACCAAAGTTGGAAGGGTCAGGAAATACAGTGGGAGCCTGGGTAGAACTCACAGTAATTTTAAATTGGAGATGTGTTTTGGAAAACAACATATGACCAAAAGGCCCAAGACTTCAGCACAAACAATCTGCCACTGCAATAAAATGGGCAATTTAGCATAAAGAAGTGAAAACTGAGGCAATAAAAACCTGCTGCAGACAACATTTTGCCTTTGTGTCCATGTTGAATGAGGACAATAGCAGCATTCCTAAATTGAGGCAAAAATCCTCAGAATAGGTAGTGAAGAGTACAAAAAGACAACATAGAAGGTTAACAGGGACTACAGGAATAGCACAGGGGGTGCTATTTGCTGTCATCTGAGACAAGAGCACTGAGTCAGAGGGGCCTAAAGGTCCTTTCCCAGCCATGAAACACTTGAGCCTCATGTTTTGTTCCCTGCCATCCCTCTAACATCCTTTTTTACTTCTTACATCTTCCCCCTCCAGTAGCCTTCTTATTTCATCTTCAATAATAGTTTCACCACATTTGTGGATTAGCATCTTTTTCATATTAGCATATAATTTTCTAGAAGATCACCAATACTTTTCAAGTTAATCTACTCACTTCATTTATCTCTCATTATAGGATCCTTAAGTGGAACACCCACTGAGTTTCCAGTCTTTTGAAAACTCAAGCACAGCACAGCTACAAAGTCCAGCCTGCTGAGACCAGTCTTCCATATGATTCACCCAATATTAAGGGTTTGGTTGCAGAAACCCAAATTTATCCTGCTGGGGTTTTGTTTGGGTTTCTCTTTGATTTTGTCCCCCTCCCCTCACTACTACTGATAGTAGCTGCTACAGATAACAGAAGCTGTTCTGAGCATCTGGAAATTGAGTGCTGCCCAGGCTTCTCAGCATCCAACCCCAAATCCTCATTTTGTCACAAGAGACTAAAACAGCACCTTGTGACATGTGGAAGCTTAGCAGGGCATTAGCAGTAAAGAATATGGGTACACCCCAAAGAGTAACAGGTGGAGAAATGCAGCTTTCAATTACAGCTCACTGCAAAAATCCACAAGTGCCAATTTCATGTTTTCCAAGTATTTTATTCCATTTCTTGTACTCTGCTAGTTTCTATTTAGAGCCACATAATCATTTTGGTGTAAGACCACTTACACAATTGTAGTAAAAAAACCTACTAATCAGCAGTAAAATTGGGTACAGGAAAAACATACAACAGTCATAACCATAGACACAATGTTATTACCCTTTTGTCACGTTAAGAGATCGTTAGCATCAATTGTCACTTTATAATGAATTAAAAAGCATCCTAAAATTAGAAGGCAAATAAAATGACAGCTTGTGGTCCTTGATATCAGAACTCTATTGACCATGAGTGTACTTTTAACTGCATCTCACTATTCACTAAGTCCTTGAGAACATCTATTAATTAGACTGTCACAATGCAAAATTGCTGAAGCAGTTCAGCAAGTACAAAGTGTCTTTCTTTGTTTTAAGAAAAGTCTTCAGCATTTCTAGCATCTCAGGAGGCTGAGATCAAATGCATTGAAAATGAGTCCCCTAAAATACCAAGATGCTTCAAGACAGTTTTCCTGAAGCCTACAGAGCAGAGGAGCTATAAGTAACAGAGAGACAACAGTTTAATGCTAATAAAACCACCTGAGTAGACAAAGTGAAGAGCAGGGAAAAGAGAAAGCTTCACCAAAAAGCATTCCTGACTGCTTAGCAAGTTCTGCCTGAATCAGGTAGTCCCAGTATGGTCTGTGAATTCCAAAACCTTGAGCAATAGAGATCCCTGTTTTCTCTGGCAAAAGTGGAGTTAATGGCATTGCCATTATAGGGGAGCTTAATGACTATAATCTCATGAGAACACAAAATTCTAGCCAGGTTCTCCACTACTTTGTGCCTATTTATTACCAATTCAAACACCACCATGTTCCGTTCCCCACGTTTAAACAGCTATGCAAAGACTGTAACAAGAGAATAAAGACCATGGCACGTATTTCAGCAATCCCTATGGCTGCCCTCACAGCCATCTACTGTTGAGATCAAATCAATTCACCACTTTTTAGAAGTCGAGGCTTGTGAGGTATTGATCACTTTCATTGCCTACTGTTCATTTAAATAATGTATCCTATGCTCAGGCCTCAGTAGAGGGCAGATCCCTTTGATACTTTATCATCTCTACAGCTATAGATTTTGCCATTATTGTATTTGCCTTGCGTTGCACTGGACTAGGATTGTGTTTTTGATTTATAGAACCAGAGATGCAATTTATTCTGTTAGCTTCTTATAGTTGTTCTTATAGTTGTTTAGGTGGGAGTAATATATAGAAGAGGATACTTGCCTAAGTCACTAATATCTTCTATTGAGTCATATTTAGTTGCCAAACGACATTTGGCAATTAGTACAAAAAGGAAACAATGCACACTGGAGAATCCAGCAGCATCACCAGGATCTGCTAAGAGTCATTAGTTATAGTTTTACAGTTTATAGTCAAGATCCACTGAAGTCTTGATTGAAACTCAGAAATACTGACTTTCCTTAGAGCAACTGTCCTGCCTCTCAGAGTTTTATTAGTCCTGTTAGGGTAAACAGTGAGACAAAAAAAGTAGAAAGACATTCTTCTAAGTTTAAAATCAGGGCTGGTGTTTAGTTTGATGCTGTCATCATGTGACACATTCTCCCATTTTCCTGCTTCCCATCTCATGAAGATTGATTTTGTTTCTACCTCCATATTAGCAGAACAAGAGCCCAGGCAAGTATGAAATTTAACTGGAAAACAAGAGATAAGCTGACCCTGCAGTACTAGCAAGATCCCACAACAGGCAGTTCTGCCCCACCTGTGGCAGAGAAGTGCCATGTTCTTGTAAATGAAGGTTCAGGAAAATGCCTGTTTTCAGCTCATTTTCTAATTATGGAGATTATTATAGCAGAGTAAGATGCTTGTGATTCCCCTTACTAAACTGCCTGAGCAGCTCCAAAGGACCACAGAGATCCCAGCCCAGAACAAACTGCTGGATTTGTGGCAAGAAAACCTTGCCAGGTTTTTCATCTGCAGAAAACAGACACTTTTGTCAGACAGCTCTCCTCCTCTTAAAGAGCTCCCACAAAGCATCCCATTCCCAACTGCAGGCATCCTACACACAACACCTCTGGAGCCTTCCCACTGGTTAATCTTCGAGTTACCACAGCTATCAGCTGCAGTGTTAGAGCTCCTGTCAAATGGAGCACACAACCAGGAGTCCCCAAACGTAGTCCATAAAGCATAGTCCATGCTTCAATTTTTTTTCAATAGACTTAAAAAATATATATATAAAATCACAGGAGCACTAAGTGACTGGAGTAAAAAAGGCAATGAAATGACCAAAATAATAAGAAAGGGCACCACTGAGTTAAGTATTAAAAGTCAGTTAGTTTCCTTGTCCCATAGATATTCTTACCCTCACTGATGAAAATGAAAGATGTGTTTGAAAGATGTCAAGCAAAAGAGTAGGACAGCTGAAAAGGCAGTACATCATTGTACAAGCAACAAACCAAATCCATGCTAAGAAATTCTTTTGCAGAGCTCCAAACAGCTATACAAAAACAACAGTTTGCTTCATATGCCTGCAGTTGATTCCTGCAAGTCCCACAGAATAAACTTGTAAAGGATAAAAATAACATCTGAACAAGCTCTTAAAACAAACAAACAAGCCCAAACCATAGAAAAAAAAAACTTTTAAAAACACATGCATGCATTTCTAAATGATGTATAGCAAGTGTCTAATAGCAAAAATCCATATGAAGTGCTCAGAGTTTCACATGTTCTCAGCATATGGCTCGTTTTCAAGGAATCACAAGTGCACATCTTAAAAGCCTGGGGCTTCAACAACTGTGTACCTTTTGTTGTTAACGTTACCTTCAGTAAAAGTAATTCCTCTGGACACTTGCTCAAATGAGAAAAGCACACTTGGGAAAAAGCCTCTGCAGAGCTCTCAATGCTCACAGTTGAAAAGCTCTGTTAACTCCTGCTTTAGTCAGCAAAGAACTAAAAATGTCACTATTAAAAGAAAAAAATCTCAATAGAGTTAAGAGCTCAGCTAGGGAAAGCATTCCAGTCAACCCTGCAGTGAGGACACACTTGTTTGTTTATCTATTCCTTCAAAACCAAGCACACTCTTTTCTGCTATGTGAAGCTGCTTCTAAATAATCCCTCTAAGAGATATTAACAGAAAAATCTCCAGGTTGCAGCCCCTTGAGGATAAACATTTTCCACTGGTACAGCTGTTTTTGTGAGCACAGGAAGGAACACACTTTTATACCACTGAACTGCTCTGGAAGAATCAATCACTGCAATATTCATTTCTGTATAGTTAAGGACATAGCCATGGAAGATCAGCATCTAATAGATTTTTTTTTTCCTATTCATAAAGTATCTTTTAGAATCAGAATATAAAATATTTGTGGGATGTTACCACAGTAACAGAGAATTGAAGGATGAATCTCCTCTTACCTCGTTCATCTCTATCCAGATTATCCAGATTTCCCCTTTCCCCAGACCAGCAGCACGTGCTCAGCATCTTCAGAGGGGCCAGAAATAAAAAAAAAAAATAAAAAAAAAAAAATAAAAAAAAAAGGATCTAACCACACTCATCTGCTAAGGTTTTGCTGCTAATTAGTGATCAGGGAATTGAGTCCAGCTGGTCCTCCAGACAGGAGGGAAGTGTATCTCCAGATTATCTTAGAAGGAGAGAGAAAGAATCAGTTACACCTGAAACTCAAGGCAGCAAGGCCAGAGATACACCATTAGCAGATGCATTCAACACAGCCTAAACTTACAAGCAGGGACAGGAATTTGTTAGCACAACCAAGAGCACTATTACTCATTTTATGGAACAGGTATCTCTTGAATTTGGCATTTAGAGATGCAAATCCCAGCTAAGTATAGTCATAAACACTACTGCTCACTTGCACTAACTTAATCAGGTGCTAACATTTACTAATTAACATCACCACCACCACCTGACTTCATTCAACATGAGCCTTTCACAGTTGTTACCATGACGTGAGGCAACACTGAGCAGTGTTTGGTAAATAACACAGGTTCATTTTCCACTGCCCAGTTCTGTTGCCACCTCCATGCAGCCACACACCTTGCTCAGCACCCAGAGTGCCCAGCCACACTGGGTACACACCTTCTGTCACTGCTGGTGTCTAATTGACTCACAGGAAATAGGGGCAGATGAAGCTTTAAAGCTGCAAACAGGAGGTTGCATTCCACAGCATCTCCTCTAGACAGCCATGCCCTGCCCCCATGACATGAAATGCTTCTCTCTCCACAGTCATTTCAGCAAACAGGAAACTGGGAACACTTTTTGCCTGTTTCTGCCTGTGCTGCTTTCCCACAGCACTGCTCATCTTATGGCTCACCAGCACACAAGACATAAAAACATCTTTTACAACAGAAATATTTCTCCCCATTTGATGTTGACCTTTCAGTTGCTGTCTCAAGAGGACAGCAGAGTTTTTTAAAACAGAAATCATCACTTACTTTCTCACATAGGTACACAGCACCAGACCAGCAGTGAGAGCTCCACTCCTGTGACTACTCACACCCCATTCGGGAAGATTAAGCAGGTGTGCCATGAAGGGACACCAGACAGGACCCAGTGAGTCCCCTGCCAGGAGCAGGCAAATCAACAGCCCCAGCAGGCTCAGCCTCAGCTCCTCTTTAGGACAGAGGAGGACCACCCCACCCCAAACACATCACTCTTCTCACAACAGTGCTCTACTTCAGCAAGGCACCAGACAACAACTGTAAAATTACTTACAGTTCCTCCTGAACACGTCTCAGCACAGACTGCTCACCCAGCACTGCCTCTTCCCTCTACACCCTCTGGTCCCACCGGTGCTGCCAATCCCAGTCTGGCAATTGGGGAATTGGCTCCAGCTGCTGCTGCTCCACTGCCCTGGGACTGGACCCCCTCTCCCCATCCTGGGGGGCACAGCAGGGTGTGGCAGCACCCTCACAACTTCAGCACTTTCAAAGGCCCTGACCAGCAGCTCTTTCACAACCTATTTAGGCACAGACAGAGCACAAACTTGGTCTCATATCAATATTTGTCGCTCACAAATTCCCACTGATGGTATAGATGTTTTCTCCTGTGGGCACTGGTAGTTGCCATGAGCCTCCAGGTTGTATTTAAATACAGAATTTAATATACATTTATAAGATGCTTTTACTTATAAAGATCAAATAACTAACTCTGCCTGTAATACGGAATAGTATCTCTCAATGCCATGTGTGTGTTTGTTACTGCTGCCTTCATTACCAAGTCTCATCTCTCAGATTCTGATCTGCTAAGACCCACACACAGAAAACAAACCAAATTTGGGACTGAAGTCCAGATGTACATGTCCTTCATTCACTGCTCAGGAATGCTCAAGAGGGACATCTCTGGATTTGGGGGCCAACTTAGCCTAGTTTTCTCTGAGAAGCTCAGTTTACGGCATTCAAGTTCCCAGAATTAACTAGAAAAAACCCAATTTTTTTGTACTGGGAAACAATTTTTTAAAAACCTTTTAGTGGAAAGCTCCTGGAGGATTGTCATAATTTTGTAAACTCTAAATAAATGTTCAAATAATTTAGTGCCTATTGATAGGAAAGTTAATTATTGCTGTACTAAAAATATGGCCTTGATGTAGTGTTGCTGAGACCTTTAATTTAAATCTAAAAATAACATTTTCGTGTCAGGTAGAATAAAGATCTAAACTGTGTCTGGTATGAAATGGTTAATACCCCAGAAAAACTAGAATGAACACCACAGAAATACAACTCATAAAATCAAACTCACAATTCTTTCTGAACTACACTGACACAATCTCTAGTTCATCTGATATGGAATCAAGCTATCACAGAATTACTCACAAAGCAACTCTAGTTCATGGTGGGGCTTTTATGCTTGAAATTCTTTTCAAGACTTACTCAGCTGTGCTGTATTGGATGTCAGAAAGAAAGTATTTTTCATAAGAAAAACCTTTGCCTCCTGCTGCATGATCTTGATTTTATTTATGATCTAAGAAACTCCCAATAAAACATTCATACATAAAAATTAAATAACACAAGAGTTTACAAGCCTCAGGAGTGCAGGCTTAAAATATCTAGCTCTGATTCCAAGAATCAATTCTTCCTGTAGAATACAAGGAATGTTTGTTACATTAACAAATCTGCCAAATTGATTTTTTTCACTCCTAGGCATAATTTATCATCTTCAAAAATACGAAGCCACACAGCACAGTTAAAAAAAAAGTTCTTTTTAAAAATGGCCATAGATTTCAAAGAAGTATTTTAAAACTTATCTTCTTCCTATTGTAGCCAAGCACAAGATGGGAGGAGAAACATCCGACAAAATCAATTGCAAAAGCAATTAAATTGTGCTGTGGATGTAAGGCTAAAATCTCACACAAAGCCCAGAATATGAGGCTCACATGGACAGCAAAGTTAGGCCAGCAGAGAACATTTCCTCTCCTGCTTTGCTGTGACACAGGACCAACTTGGCTGTCTCTGGACCCAAGGCAGGGCATTCTGCAGCACTGTGCACAATTCTGGCACCCCCAGAACAGGACTTGCACAGCCAAGGCTTTTGCTGCAAGGACCAGACTGTCCCCAAGGCATTACTGAATTTGAGCATCCTTCTCCAGCAGCTCCAGCCATCAGCAGTCTGAAGCCTTCAGTTAACCTTTCCAGGCACGTGTGGTCATGGTGTTACACAGTAAAACCCTGGAGTTTCCAAACACCTTTGTCCATTACTTGGGAAGGAGAACTGACCACAGGTGATGCAGCAACTGCAACTGAACCTTGCACTCTCCCCTGGAGGGTATCAGATGATCTTTCCTCCACAAGCTGGTTTGCCCACAGAGCAGATATTTTTAATTTGCTTAGGCAATCATCAGGATTTAATGACCTCTCTGTCCTAAGCCCTGTATCATACCTCACATGGATTTCTAGCATTTTTCAGATAAAAGCAATGAAAGATGGCTAAAAACTACAAGTGCAGCAAAATTATATAGGGTTCATAATCTCACCTAGAGCTAAGTAGTGCAAAGCCCCATGACCCCAAATACCACTCCTCCATCCAGACAGGTTTGCTTCTGACCCTACAGAATGTCAATGAGAGAAGGGGGATAACAAACCAACCACAACACTGATATGTAATTATGTTCCCTTGAAATATTTCCAGCATGTTTCCTCTTAACTGTCATGGATTATAGAGAAACCATAAAAAATCACAACTGAGATACTGGGGAATCCAGCAGTACCCATACTGCTTTCAGTATAAATCACCCTTTTTCTCCTCTGTGTATTTTGATGCAGTATGATGCTATATTAATTAGGACAATGTACAATGGTATTAGTAGCTCATTTATCAGCTGCAGTGTTTAATTTGAATATAGTTACCACCTCTAGTTCTGAATAGAAATAAAATTTCCAATTCAATATCTTTGGCCACTAGGAAAAGGAAAGTCAAGGAAAGCAAAAAAAAAGCCTCCTGAACTTTTCTGAGAATTTTGCTGAGTAGAAATACAATGGTTGCTGCTCAAACCATTCATGCATACCTGATGTATCTAACAGAGAAATGCAGGAACATTTTAAAGGTTATGTATATTTTTATAATCTCAATTTTGACAAAAATGCAATCAATACAGTTGATGCATTAAGAATCATGGTGGCTAAAAATATCTTTCTGTCATGATGTGTTGGTTTTGACATTAGGAAACCATAACTCTAAAATCTGTATTTATGTGCAGCCAGAATGAACTGATATAGAGCTTCCTTTTCTCCAAGACAACCTAATTTATATTTTAATTTGCTGGAGGTAATTGATTATCATGGAGTAAATGCATTGTACTGAAAACTCTATTAAATCACTGACTTAATGGGAACAGCATTTTTTTCTCTCTCTCTTTTTGGATAAAATGTAACCTTTGTAAGCATTTTAAAACTAATGTATCAGGCTCTAAATATTTTATGGTCTGTATTAAGCACTGTTTGGGGTTCATGTCCCCTTAGACTCCAGCCCAGTACATTATATCATACAAAGCAATTTGCCCAGAGTAATGAGTTCTGTAGTAGTTTCATGAAGACCATTATCAAATTGCTGCTGCTGCAGGCAAGCTTTTGATCTGACATAAAGTATAGTGGGGCAGAGGCTGCTCATCCTGTTCCTACTGTAACTAGCAAAGACATGAATATCCTCTAACTAATAGGTGCTGCTAGTACATGGTCCAGAGAAACCAATCCAAATTTACAGACCAGAGTGGATAAACTCATCTTTTTAAATACTCAATATCAATATAGCTATAAAGTGTAATCTAGTAGATAATTAAACCAAAAATCAAGGGAAATTGATGAAATGTAAGGGAAATAGAAAAATCTATGCATTTCCAGCAACAAATACCTTCAACTGAAGACCAGAACTAAATGAATAAAACCTAGGAAATTAAATCAGATAATAGCTGGGGGTTTTAACTTTGTGCCTCTATATATGTGTAGTGTTTGCTTATACTGGTTACATTTACTGGAGTAATATTTATTTTATGAGGAGTATAATTTTTTCCCTGGAAGTAGTTGTCCAGGGTTTTTAGCTGCTTGGGTTTAGATATACCTAAGATACACTCAGTTGAAAAAGTTCAGATTTTTCTGAATACTGAGACATTTTAAAATTCAAGAATTCTTTTTCTAGCAGATGGCCCCTTCTCTTATAAAAAAATCTGCTTCAGTAATGAACAAAAACGAAACCAACAACCACTTATGGTGATTTTTCTCCAATTTTTCAAGTCCACATCTCTAGTATAGTCTATACCAACATTTTGTATAGCATATGTACACATATTCTCTGTACACAATAAATGCAAACCATCCCTGAGTAAAACATTCCTGACAGTGGGGTTACTTGATAGCTCATGCACAAGCTCACTTGCAAAACTCCACAGAGATGAGACTGACACCCTAAAACCCTTGACCTCTATCACTGCTGGCCATACCTCCTGGCTTGTAGACTGCTTTTGTGGCCAGGTTCTAATGGAAGGGGCAGGAACCTTTCAGAGGAGGAGAAGTGAAACTCTTGAGACAGCATCATAAAATGGATTCCAGTTAATATCAGTGGAGCTGATAGCATCATTTTACAGCCCTGGTGTGGTGCCAGCTGTAGCATGAATGAGATAAAGAGAAGCTGTACCTGATCTTTGGTCTTATGGGCCCCTTTCTTTCTCACCCTGCCTGTGATGGAAAATGCTTCAAAGCAATTGCTCCAGCATGTGCCTTACCTCGTGCCCTGCTGCATCCTTTCTTTCTCATCAGAAGCAGGGTAGTTCTGAGTTTACTGACAAGCTGCACTCTAACATGCTTCTGGAAAACATGGTCATTTTTTGAAGAAAGCAACTACAAGGCAAATAATGATGACAGCAAATTTCCAGGCAGTTTTGAGAATCCATGCTCCCTGGTTCTAACTTCCCCACATCAGCTGAAAAACTTCACTTTATTTAACTTCAGATTCAAAAACTGAACTCTCTGAAACCAGATGGCAAATGTCCACTGCAAATTAAGCACACTGCTCCTGTTATTTTTTAGCAGATGTTACATGCCTAATTTCCTGGACACCATCCTGATAATTTAACCCTTCTTGTCCAAGAGAATTATTTAGAAAAAGAATCTTCCTTGGAAAAGAACTGATAGCTATAAGACTAAGGCAATCTGTAAAGCAGAAAGACTTCTGCAACTCATCAACTCCTTTACCCTACGTTGCCTCAGATACCTCTGTGGGTATATATATACATATATGTATTTATTGCAAAAAAGGTAGGTGTGATGCAGCCAGTTCTAGCAGAGCTCTGCATTGTGACATCCATGCTGTGGATGTCAGCAGTGGCTGATTCACCATAACCTGGTTTATTAATAAATCCACAAAGGTGGCTGCAGCACCACAATCTGCAGGCAGGGCTGAAAGAGCCTTCTCCAAGCACGGCCTGACTTATTCAGAAAGAGATTTTTTAATGTACTGGTCAATCTAAGCTTTCCTAATAGATCTACTCTGAAAGAACTGAACTGATTGACCCCACAAAACTACAAAAATTGTATCTGATTATTATTTTAAAAATCATGTGATTTTTTTAATCCGGCCTAAATTCAATGCCCAACTCTGTCAAGCATATCTGACAATAGCAGTTAAACAGGAATAAAAGCAGGGCAGCATTCAGTTCACCCTGATAAATGCAGAACATTAGGGTTTTCTGGGGCTCAGAAGTCATTAAGCCTGGAAATACATCATGTTCACATGCCTTGAGAAGTCCAGTCTAGAGACAGTTTTGCTAAAATTCAGAAACAGATTCCATTTGAGTTAAAAACCATTTGTTCACTAAAATTAAAAAACAAGCACAGTAAATCTCAGCACCATTGCCAGATTTGTACTCTGCAGTTACCAGTGTTTGTTCTGTATTAACATCTGTCTTGATGGTTGTGTTCCTAGATACATTAGATCCCAGACAGCATTTCATACATTGAAACAAAGAGAGCATTATTGCTGCTGAATTTATGCAGTGTAATTACTTGTTATCCCATTCACAAATCTTGCTTTGCTGTCATACTTGTCAGGCCTGCCCAAGTGCTGGAACACCACACACTACAAGGAAAAATGGCAAGATGTGCTAGTCCAAAACTACTGCTTGCTATGACTGAAAACATATTCACTACTCATCTGGTTTAGGTACTAACTCTGCTTTATCTTGGCTATTTATTTGCATGATTTCCCCCTGTGATGCCACCATCAAGTGGACAGAAGTAATTAATACAGTAAGAATATATAGCAATGAAACCCCTTGGAAAGGCAAGAGGGAGAAATTCACGTGGTTATTAAATGTCTGAGAGGAGGAAAACCAGACAGATGCATTAATTTTCATACACATTTGTCATATGTTGCTGCTGGTCTTACCTGTTGTGTCTTCTTTGATATGTATCTGAAGAGCAAGCTGGGAATCTTGGGCTGGATGTATTGTGTAAGAGTACTGTCACAGTAACTCTGGAAATATCCCTTATTTTGGAAAAAAAAGAAGGTAAGAAAAGGGATAAGTTTATGGCTTGGTTCAGGAATTCTCCTCTGGAGGCATAACATAGTGCTTAAAATAATGGGAACCCCTGCTTGGAGGTATCTCTTAGTAAGAAAGAGCTATAGTTTAAAATTGCAATGCTAGAAACACTACCCTAAAGGAAGTTATAACACAGTGAGGAAAGACTGAGATGCATTTCTGCCACATAAGAAATATTCTACCATGGCTCTAAACCAGTGCCATTATAAATCTGGGAACATTTGTGCCCTAAAGACAGATGCTACTACAGCACCACATACCAACACAACTGTGGAAATCGAGACATGACAGCAGAAATAGAATATCCTGAAAAATAATTCCCCCACTGAAAGCTAATGAACATCTGTGCCATTTTGCAATTATTACTGCAACCCTCACCATCAGTGTTTTGAAGGTTGCTTTGTTCCATGCCATGCTTGTCTGTGAGCTATTTCAACACTTCCCACATCATTCTGTGGTTTAGTGAGATGTGTTATCCCTTTACTGTGGCAGTTTTAGAAATTCATTCCTCCTGAATGACAGGGGAAAGGCTGACTTACTACTGGTTGCATTTGAGACTCCTCCACTTGAAGGAGGCTCAGGAGGAGCGATGAATCCACAGGTCATGATGACTTACACTAGAAGTCAGCCAAGGAAGCTACCTTGATATCAGAACTAGTGGCATCATTCTTTTTCTCTAGATTGAGATGGTATCTGCAGAAAGGTTTGACCATGAGCAAGAAATTCATCATTTTATCACATGACACAAATATATCTCCCTCTTTTATCGACCAACAGTGGGTTCCTGGAAGTGAGAAGATTATTGTAGGACAAAAGTTAAATTCATTCATTTAAAATATATTAAAAAAACCTATCTTAATTAGGAAATTATAGTAACCATGTAAAAGAAATAAAATTGATAGCATCCTTTTGTACCTTTGATAACATGTCTGAAATCTTGTCTATTCTATTGGTATCTGCTGGTCAAGAAAACATTAATATTCTCTCTTTTGCCAACTTTATTACATTACATAAATTCAATGAATAAAGTGGAACTTTATTTTAATTTTTTATTAACCCTATGGGCATACTTGACCCAAGGTTCACAGACTTGTGAAATGTAGTTCTCTTGACTCAGAATGATTGCTTGGGATGAGTTTGTGTGTGTGACTGTGGATGACCATAATGAAAAGATGCAAGAGGTTATCTTGAAAAGAGACTGACTGTCCCAAGTCTAAGGAGGTATCCACATTCTAACATTTTAAAAAATACAATAAGCATTTGATAAGGAAAAACTCTATTTTTTTTAATCTGACATGTAGTAATGGATCATTCTTGCTCAGCTGTGTATTTGCAATAGTACCTTCAAAGGGAATAATTACACCTCCAGGTGCCTACACCCTCATCAGTCTGTGTGCAGGTATTTGAACCACACCCACATAAGCCTAATCATTGCCTTGATCCCTCATCCATTGCTAAATATCCATGGCTGGTTTATGCAGCACAGCCACAGTGCCACATCAGTGTCTGAGGCTGCAGAAACACTTCTCTCACACACAATTCCCCTACCCCACTGTCACCTGGGCAAACCCAGCCAGAGCAGTGTGAGCTACACTCCCATTTTAACCTTAGTGTGTGTATGACCCAAACAACTCCTCTAGGATACACACGAGTTTTTATTCTTTACTTTTCAGTTCGGTCTGGGAACTTCAAGAGAAGAAGAGAATATATAGGATACTAAGAATTAGTGGCACTGTAATTAATGAGAAACTATCCAATAGATGTGGTAATTACAATGCTCTCTGGGAGAAGGTGTTTAATGAGACAATCCAAAGTACATCCAGGGTGTTTAATCCCTTGGAATTCATTTTACATCTGCTTTATTACAATTGAAATGTGAAGACTTAAGCATTTGTCTTGCTTTCATTCTTCAAGAAATAGAGCTTATAATTATCTCTATAAAGTAGGAAAGTATTTAAATACTTTGAATTGTATATATAGCAACAGGGTACTGTTCACAATGTAAATCCTGCAGGAGCATAAAATGCAGGCAGATCAAAAGCAAAATTGTGAATTTCACAACTGAGATGTGGTAAGGTATTATATATAAAAAACTTGTGCTCTTACAAATAAATATTGCTTTCCTGTCTAGAGAAAAAGAAAAAAAAAAAAAACAAACAAACAAAAAACCCTGCCTCCTCAGTTTCAGGGAAACCAGCATCCTTGCCAGCAGAATAAATCAGACAGAAGGAGACAAAAACTATTATAGTTTTACTGTGTGAAAAAGTGACCTCGTTGAAATTGGCTTTAGCATTGTGGATGAATGCCCGATGGCTCAAGACAGATCCAGTTTAGTCAACCTTATCTTCTTCAGTGGGAGAGGTTATGAAACACTCTACAGATAGGGTCAGCACTGCAAGGTCAAAAGCACGTGTCATGTCCCAGGCACTGCCATTTTTAATGCAAACAAAATAAAAGGAATAAAGGTATTATGTCAGCCATCAAGCAGATAGGGATGGTTATATAAGAGAAGGATGGGGAGGGGGAAAACAAAAGAAAGGAAAATTATTGATTCAGCTTTTTTTCAGCTACTGAAATCAAGAGAGCATGGATTCATGCCCCAAATGTTTCATGTAGTATTTTGGCTCCTGAAGTTTTTTTCAGTCTGGTCTACCTCCTAAAGCCTTTTCAGAAGCCATCACAGATGACTGTGTTCAATATTGTACATTCACCCATACTGCTTCAGCTCCTCTCCCCTGTTATTTGCTGGACTGGCACTGTAAATCAGGCATGACCAAAGCAGCTAAAGACTAATGGACTGGCTGCCAAGATACACCTGTGTGCCTTCAGATGCTAAAGTCTGCAGAGGAAATTCTTTTCACTGGTACCATCTGCATCCTTATGGAAAGTGATATAACAACCCAGCTAACCTAGTGCCTTTCTCATTTTTAGCATTCTCCCTGCCCAGTGCCTACTGAATCACAGCTCAGTACATCATTTGGAGTATTATTAATTGCATTAAGAAAAAAGGTAATGTGAAAGAATTGTCATGAATGGTATTCCTAATCCTCTAATAAAACACTGGAAAAATGAAATCTATGCCATCATAATGAGGAGAGAAATTAAGTTACTTCAATCACATAACCCAAAGTTTAATGAAGACACCAAAATGTGATGTAACAGCAAAATACATATATTCTTTGGTAGAAAACTTTGTTCTGTCCTTATTGACAGAAATCTGCACCAACTTTGGCATAATGGAATTCTCTTTGACAGCTACAATGTCCTCCCACCATTTGCAGGGGCTTGGTGCATGTAAAAGCAAGGACTTGTTTTTTCAGAACCCTCACAATCCTAAAGCACTCTCTGCTCAAATCATCTACATGGCCTCAGACTTCCCAGGAATGAAGCTTGTGCACTGAATTTACTCAGAGCAGGTTGCTCTCCCTTGTCTTTCTTGACAGTTTACAAGGAGAAATGGGTATTTGAAATTTGAGAGCAGCACATGTGGAAACATAACTGTGGAGAAAAGTTGAACATGCTTCAGTGAATTTTTATGTGCTGTGTTATCTACGTGACTTTCCTGGAATTCTTAGCTAAGGCCACCTCAAGGACTTGTCACTGCCTGTTATGAAGGAAAAGACAATCTGAATCACAACACAGGAGAACAGAACATTTCTAAAAAGAAACCAGTCTAGCAGGAATTCAGTCAGCCATCCTCCTCTAAAAAATACCATTTTTGAATTCAGTGCAGCCAGACATGCACACTAGCCTCAGGCTTGACAATCTGTCAGAAAACAATGCTAGTCTCCCATGCCATTTTGCATTAGGAATATGAAATAAATCTTGGAATGGTTTTTCAGGCCTGAAAAAGCAATTTGTGTTCTAAAGCTTCTAAAAAGATAGGCAGATTACATTACTGATAACATTTGTATGGAAGAAAGCAAGTGGGTAAGTCCTGGGCTCCAGGGAAGAACTGCACTCCAGAAACACTTACAAGCACTGGGAACCCTCCTGCACTGCCCTCCTGGGGTGTAACCTAAAGCTTGACTTCTCAGCTCTTATGGTCTTCCTGTCTCCAAAACTACCTAATCCTTACAGCACCACAGTGGAGTTCTGTCGTCTCCACGTCCCAATGAAATTGAGTTGACTCACTCAGAGATGTGACTCAATTATGAGGCTGTAATCCCTGGCTCTCAGTGTCTCCTTCCCTCTGGCAAGGGTTTGCTTCTCTCCTGCTTGAGCCTGGCTGCTTGACAAGACTTAGATCTTTGGAAAACGTTGCTGAGTGATAACATGACCAGGTTACACTGAGGCCTAAGTAAGGTGAGTAAGAGGAGAACGACATTTATTATGCAGCAGACTCATAAACAATTTATTCAGTAACTAATCCTACCTTCTTTTTGATAGAGCATATGAAAGGTTCCTCAAAATAAATCATCCTAATGCTAAAACCTTGCTTTCTTGTTTGGAGGTTTTATTTCCCTGGACTATGTCCAGCAGTCTACGCCAGCAGGCAGAATATCAGCAGCACACAGGAGCAGTGAATGTAGGCTGGAAAGCAAACTGCAAAGTGAAATGTGACCTCAGATTAATATTGGGTCTGTTCCTTCAGGGTCTAAATACTTTATGTTCTCTCAAGCACCTCAGCCAGTATGTACTGTCTACCACCACTCACAGATTTCAAGAAAACAAATTCATGAATGTAAACATGGCAAGAGCAGAGCTGTGAAAATATTTTGCATTTACGATGAACAGCAAAAAATATTTTGGAAATATTGTACTGATAGTCAAGCAACAAAGAAAGCTGCTGCTCCTAAGCAGAAGATATAAATCTCTGCACAAATTGTGGAAGGCAATGTTTGGATGTAAGCACAGTGCCATTTCCCAAACTGAAGTTCAACAGATTGCCATACAGACAAATCAGAGGTTCTTAATCCAGAATTGTCTGTACATGATCCCTGTGTGCACGAAAACATTTACTTAAACAAAACCCCAGTTTTAATGTTCTTTATCCTTATCATGTCATCTGCTGTTACAGAACAAAGCCCTCATAAATGACATTTGCAGTATTACCCTTAGAATGATCTATACATGGACAGAAAATAACCTACCAAAAATATCTTCAAATTACTTATTTTTCTTTCATTTTTACTGTAACATCTCTAAAGTTGTCAAAAAAAACATGTTAACAAAACTTCGTATATTGTCAAACATAAATTATGGCCTCTTGTTTGCTAGTTTGTTTTAAATTAACAAACATTTTAAAAGGCAGATAAATGATACTTTCTGGATTTTCTAGATGCCTTTCTCAGTCTATATTTTTGCAGTAACTTCTAAGTTATTTCTTACTTCCTCAGTCAGTAAAAAATTAAACCTTAAAAGGACAGTCAGAAGATATTTGGGCATCAAATCCAAAAGCACCCACGTAGCATCAGAAGAATTTTGTGGCTTAAAACCCCACAGCTGTACCTAAGGAAATGCTAGGAATGGCACAACCTATTTCTTTGTGTCCCTTTCTCCTCCCTGTTCCTATGGCCTGGTTCCTGTCCATACCCTGCACTCCTCCCACCAACCCTGCAGTCCAGCCCACGCCCTCTCCTTTGCAGCACAATTTCTCTTCTTGCTTCCTTCACATCCTGCTAATATTTCCTTCCTTAGGTTTCCTTAGGTATCCTTAGGTTTCCTAATCAGCACTGTTATCTGTCTTGTCACACATCATATACTTTAGTTTTCCATTCTAACCTGCCCTTTCCTTCACCAGCAGGTCACTCTCTGTGTATCTTCTCCTGCCATTCCTTCCCATTCAGCTCAGGCAGGTGTCTCCTGTTACCTCCAGACTGTCACCCCAGCACAGACACTGCCTACCCTCAAGTGCTGTGCCAGCCAATAAATCTGGATAAAGCAGCACAGAGTTGCCTTCCTGATAACTTTCTCCTGCACGTTGGAGCATGTTTATTGTCTCTCAGTCCTGGGATGCTCTAGTGCAAACCCATCAGCAGGACTGGTGCTAACCACATTCAGTAAAGACAAAATTATCCAAGAGTCTAGGTAGCAGTTGTTAACAAACTGGTATAGATTGTGTATGGAATGTCTCAGAAGTTTAAAGCTTGTCTAAATTCTCCAAAGAGGTTTCCCATGATGTATCCCTCCTTGCTGACTTCACGTTCCTCAGATCTAAAATTGCTTTTCAGGAAAAACGGTCCATTGTCTTTGGGAGTTCTTTTTTGGGGATGTCTAACTTACAAACATTTCTATGTATCATGGAATGCTGGGAAAGCTTCACTCTCCCCACTCCTGTTGCTTCCAGCCAGATGCATCTTTGCCCATACACCACTTGCTTCACTTCCCCGGATTTGACAGTTCAGTGCTTTTTCTAAAAGGACCACATCAGACTGGCTTTTAGAATCACAGAATTACAGAGTAAGCTGAGTTGGAAGAGACCCATCAGGATCATGGAGCCTGCCTCCTGGCCCTGCACAGGACACACCAGCAATCCCCCCTGTGTGCCTGAGAACGTTGTGTAAATGCTTCTTGGGCTCAGACAAGCTTGCAGCTGTGCCCACTGCCCTGGGGAGCCTGTTCAGTGCCCAACCACCTTGTGGGTGAAAACTTTTCCCTGATATGTAACCTATTTAATTGTTACTGCAATGCCTTATCAACTCTTGGAAAATGAAGGTCTTATTCACCCAGAGCTAAACAGCTGCAAAAGACTCTAAGAGCAGGAAAATCTCACTTTGAGAAAGAAAAAAAAACTAGAGAAAGGAATAAGTGACATCTCCTGCATCCACCAGGTCAAGCACATCCTTTCTAATCCTTCAAATGCAAGCCATAAAATGCCACATTAGAAATCAGGACAGTATCAGCACACCTTCCTTACACCTGACACCATGCAAATCCACAGGCAAGGCAGACATGCCTGTCATTTGTACACAGTCTCTAGAGGCTCCAGGAGTCTGGATCTGCACATCAAAAGCAGATTTATTGGACCATGACTATGTGCTCTGCACAGTAAGAACCAATGAATCTTGTGTTGGATTGATTAAAATTGTAATTGTACAATCTCTGTGATCCAAAGAACAAGGAGTCATTTTTCACAGAGAAACACTTAGCAATTGGACAGACTCAAACTCTCTGCCTCATGGCATTTGTAGCTGTTCCTTACACTGTCACATAAATCAAAAGCACGTATTTTGACCCTTCTACACATAATGCAGCCAAATAGGAAGCAATACAACACAAAAAAACATTGCTAGTTGAATTCAGAACTGCTTTTCAGAAAGAAAAACAATAGAGGATATAAACTTCTTACCATTGCAGAAAATTTGATACTATCTTCATAATAAAAAGCAAAAATAATAGACAATTAACAGTTAAGTTGCTTAAATTGAACCAATATTCCATTTTTACTACTACATATAAGAGGACAAGAGAAAATAAAATGCAGACAGAAATAGAACTATGAGGTTAATTTCAAAGTTAGAAGGAGGGGAGAAAGAAACCTGAATAACCCTCACTTATTTGTTTCTTTCTGTAAAAGCTGTTCACAAGGCCAAGAACTGAAAACCCTTCATCTCCATACCCAATAACATTTTTAGGCAATCAAAATCAAAGCAGTTTTGAAAGACAGTCTAGAGTCTGCTTTGTCATCCATTATTGTTATGGAGAAACATAAACCATGTAAACACATAACCTGTGAAATACCAAAACTTTTGCTGCACCTTTCAGGAATTCTACAGTTCCTGGGCTAAGAATTAGGTGCAAAAGAACTTGTGTTGCAGCCTTCAGCAGGTGCAGCTGCTGCTGAGTGGCACCTGCCCAGGTTTTCCTCTCCCCACCTCATTCATTCTCTGTGGAATCACTTGCACAGGCATCACAGTCCTTCATTTTGAGTCATCCTCGACAAAGTCACTTGCACAACTCCTCATACATCTTGTCAGAAGGGATGAGAGCAGACAAAAATTGTATCTTGCTTACCAGAATTAGTATGTTTACAGCAGGTGATGCCACAGCTCTACCCAATTAGTGACAGTATCTATTTTCCAGTGAAAACCAGAGCGGCTGTATTTAATCACTTCCTCTTATTTCACATAATCTTTTTTGATTTAGACACAAATTAATGTAAATCAGGTGTGTTTTTCATAGCACAATAAGTTTAAAGCGTGTGCACAGAGATCTGACCATTCAGAAGCATAAAACTCAAATACAACAAAGCAAAGTATTTTAGCTAATCTGCAATGTAAGATCAAAAATTTATTTTCAATCCACTCTTAATAACTTCAGGATGCATGTGATCAGTGTTAAGTACTTGATGCAGAAGGGAGAGTCAGTCGATACAGCCAGTATTAGAGAGAGAAACCCATGTACAGCCTTTGCCCAGGAGCTCAGTGTCAGACCTCAGTCTCCAAGACTTCAGTTGTCAAGATCAATGTATTTTAAACTCTGTAGAAATGCTAAGGGAAGGGATCATCATGGCCCATGGCATCCTTTTTGTTTGAAAGTCTGCAGAACTGCTGCTTCTACTTAGATAAGTCAAACCTCAGAGCAAAATCAAGACTCCAAACTTGACCTTGACAGATTCTGAAGTATTAAAAACCTGTGTTCAAAAGCCTCTCCTACAAGGTTTACTATTTTTGTACCTCAACCCAAGTGAGTTGAAGATATAGTTCAATTTTTCATTTCTCTTGAGAGCCCTTCCATGTAGTGGAAGAAAAGAGCTACTGCATTCCTAAATCACTGAGTCAATGTCAAGGTCGTGGGTTTATTTGATAATCTTTGATAGCCTGTAAAAAACATTTCTTGAGATAAATGTATCAACATGACTGGGGTTCTGAACCTTTTTAGCAGAGACAGCTACTCCACAGAAACAGAAACAAAAGTGTCCTTATCTTATTAAACATTTGCATCAGTGATGTGTTTTCTTCATTTGCAGCCTTCTCCTCTTAGGTCTCTGAGAATTGAGATCAGACTTGTCCTGCCCGAGGTCTGAACAAGGTTCATTCCCAAATGTGTCGGTCTGGCTGCTGGCATTGGCTGGTAACTTTCTTTGCCAAAGTGACACAAGGTAGCCCCTGTTCCAGGAGTCCATTCCTAGGACAGTCAGGAGGGCTGCAGGGACAATCAAGGGCTGGCTGTCCTATAGTTACCAGAAAATAAGGACAGCTGTAATTATAAAATAAAGCAACAGGCCGTGAAAGACTATAGCCAGTCAAACAGGCATTTGTTTTTCCTCATAAATATGTAGGAGCTGTTTCCTTTTACTCTTTCAGCTAACAGCCACAGGAATTCTGCCAGTTTGCTGTGTCAGGTATGTCAGTGCTCATTTGACTTTCCTAACCAGGCTTTTCCTAGTAGCATTTACCAGAAATATACTAAAAAACAATTAAACCCTAGATCCTTCATCATCTGTTGCACGTAACAAAGTTTTCAGACTTCTATGACCCAATGTTTATTAACACATTAACTGCTTTAAAGGGGAATGGTCAGTATTTCAACACCACAAATGGACCAGTAGAAGAAGCTGTGATGAGTTTGTAGCTGCCTTCAGCGCTGACATTCACTGCTGTCCTTTCAGATGTCACTGCAGTTGACTGCTGGCTGTACTTTCACCACTGCTTCCTGAGAACAACTTGAGAACAGAAAGGTCACTGCTGGCTTTCTTTCACATCAATAAAAGCAAAACCTAATTTAACAGCAGAGGGGAAATATGATAATAAGAAACACCATCTCACAGTCACCTCCCTGTGAACCCCTGGGAGGCTGCAGGAGGATGGAGCCCCAGGAAGAGACTGCTGCATCTTGCTGGTTTTGTTAGCAAATCCCCACCAGCACCCCCTTCTAGAGAAAAGTTTTCCATGCAACATTTGGGAAAGTCAGTCATATACAGGGCATTGTGGCGTTCCAGAGGCTTTTCCCAGAATGACTCCACAAAAACTCCATCTGCACAGGTCCAGCCCTCTTTGTCCCATTCTCAGAAACTACACGTACAGGTAAGAAATGTGACAGCAGCTGGACTTTTCATGTACAACTTTTCTTTTTCTTTCTCCTTTTCTCTTTTTTTTTGTTTTTGTTTTCTGCTTTTTTTACCACTCAAGAGAAACGCAAGTGAATCCTAAACCACTGTCAAGAATCTATGAGAGGAAACAAAGTACAAAGCAATTTAAAGTGAGCATCAATCATTTGGTTGAATGCCCAGAGTCAATCTGTGCTCAGTCTTCCCTGAGGTACGTTTAAATACGGTAAGAGGAAGAGGGACAGTGGGAATGTGTGTGAGAAAGGGCAAAACTGCCTTCAGTGAGGGGAAAGCAGGAGGGAAAGTGTGAGGAGCAGTGTGAGGAGCAGCAGGAGGAACTGTGTGGGGAATTGGGCAACTTTGAGCACCGAGGTTGGACAAGGGGGTGGACAAGGAGCTCCAGGGGCCAGAGCAGGGATTGCCCTGCAGCCTGTGGGGAAACCACAGTGGAGCTGACACCCCACTGCAGCCCACAGACAGCCCCACAGCAGCTGCAGGAGGTGGACAGTTCCCAAAGGAGCTGTGCTGTGTGGACAGGACTTCCACTAAAGCAGGGAAAAAGTGTGAGGAGAGGGGGGCAGTGAGGAGCTGCTACAGACCGACCACAGCCCCACAGCCCCTGCCTGGTTTGGGGGCACAGCATCACCCTCAGTATGGTCTCTACATCCAGATGTCCTTCCCATTGCTATCAGAGAAAGAATTGGACAATTCACACAGGAAAAATCCTGCCCACAAACAAGTCTAGATAACAGTAATAAAAATCACCAGCTCTTGTGAAACCAAATCTCCCTTTACAGGCGAATACAGTGAAGGAAATTGTGATAAGTATCATCTTCGATCTAACTTACATTTAATTAATTTTAAAAGGCCTAATAACTTTGAAGAAGGATAAGATCTCAAATACACTTCTTTCAAGCAGCTTCTACACCACTAAAGAAAGTATTGGTTTTTCTGCTCAATATAAGCATGTGCAGGTACACATACTCCAGGCCCCAATAAAATGAAGCATAAATTATACTCTGAAGTTGTACAGAATATGCAAAAGATACATCCTATGTCTACCTGCTCATTACATTTACTGCCAAAATAGAATTTTGGCAAAAATAAGATTCTTGCAATAGCCTTCAAGTTTTAACACAAGACACTAGTCCTAAATTTTTCTACATCCTCTGACTCGCGCATTAATTAAAGTGACTGCCCTTGCTCAATGTGTACAAGCCAAAACAGATCTGATCGTGCTGAAATCTCCAAGTCATAGGGCAGCCCCTTCAGACCATTCTATTTCAAAGATCCATTTTGACAATTCTGGATTGGTGCTGGCAGCATTTCTTTAGAATCCACGTTTGCCACTTCCCACTCAGGGTGAAAGAAATGGCTTTAGGCTTCTGGACTGCATTGCAGTACAGGATCTTTTCCTTGGAATTACCAGTTGGCACAAAGCAATGCCTATTCTGCTGTTTTCACAATACTGTCTTATGAGTCAGAGATGGCCATATTTCCAGAGATGCACCATGTAAATTATGGAATTATGTGCATAATAATTTCTACTTTGTCATAGAATCATACATTTAAATTCATTAAGCAGAGGGGTGGATAAATTCACTGAATTTCAGCACATGCATTTGTTCAAATAATTTTTAACACCAGATGGAAATTCAATGTTTAATGGCCATAAGATAGGCAGCCCAAGAAATGTACTCCAAAAATTAGAGACTTTTGGAATGGTACTGGAGATAGAGCACTGGTAGGAGGAGGCAGGTGAATGTTGTGAGGGGATGCTGAGCACTCAGCATCAATTCTGACACACAGCCAGTGATGGACAAGACATAAATATCAGTTTGGAGCCACCAACACATAATTATATATCCCACAGACATGGCTTACTATACCTTTTGGAGTAATTACATTTTATCCACTGAAAATACCTACTACTAGCTTGAAATTGGATAGAATATGTCCCTCATTCCACCCCATTAGTGGGTAATGTGGCCTTGCCTGACTAGCCAGTGTTTTGTTCTGGCCACAAGTAGCTCATTACCGTAGAAAAGGAATTTTGTAGCTTAAGTCATGTGTATATTCCTATCCTATGACAATAAACTGCAAGAGGCGAGAAGAAAGGAGAGTGGGATTATGAACTATTTCACACATAATAAAACCACTTATGTAAAAAAGCATTTGTGATGTGCAAAAGCAGGAAAGGGTTTATATACACAGAATATCATTATTATTGCCTGTAAGTACTCAAATTTGACTGTTTCACCTCTAGATGTCAAGGACAATAGTTAATTTGTACAAAGTAGATAAATGAGGTGGAAACTAATCAGAAGAGGTTTGTTTATCTGTTCTTTGATGATATATTACACTACAATAATAAGACAGTAAGTGCGTGTTCTATCTGATTGAGAATAACTTCCAACATCATTTCTCATTTTTACATATCAGATCTGAAAGCACCTCCCAGTCTTTGAAGTTCAGCAAAATTCAAAACCATTAATTAAGCCCAGCCAAGAGGTAGCAGGGGATTTTAACAAGAAAAGTAACATTAAAATCTACCAAGCCTGTAACACGTTACTTCCCTCAAGTGACTCCTGCACATGTCATCTCCTGTCTCCTCTGAATTTAATGGCCACATTGCATTAAAATGGTAATTTTTCTCTGTATTGGGCAACTGCAAATGCATGTGTGGTTTTAATTGCATTTCACTTTTCAAAAAAATGTGAAAATACTAATTGTCTTTTGTTAGTAGATTGTATTTGTAATGTAAGAAAACAATTATTCCAGAACATGTTAATATCATATTTTGATTTTAAGGTCTGTCTGGCTAAACACACCCATAACAATCCACTACAACCTGCTTGCTTTCTATGGAATGGGAGGACAGAGAAGGTATTTAAAAGACAATTTTCTCTCTTATGCTAATGATCCAGGGGTTTACCAAAGAGCTGATGTGGCTCAGCAGAAAACAAATCTTCCAGATGAAAGACAACTGAGAAAACGGAGTGGCTCACAATTTAAATTTACTAGTCCAAAGGCAAGGGCCTCTCCTTCTCTCCCTTCTGACCAGCACTGACATGAAGTGTGTTATGTGTTATGGTTTTTCTAGGTCTCACAACAGTAGAGCTGTCATTGTCCTCCAAAGGCCAAGATCTCCAGAGCTGGAGCACTGTGACAGAACACACAGAGACTGCTTCATTTTTTTACCCCAATTATAGAACATTGCTATTTGGTTTCCATTAAAGATGATCATTAAAAGATGCTTATTAAAAAAATAATTTACAGGATGGAGAAAGTTGATGAGAAGTTACTATTTCTGACAGCAGATTTATCAATAGAGAAAATGTTAAAATAAATGAAGAGGGAGAAGAAGTCCATTTAGAAAAGTCAATGAGACTAGATATAAAAAATAAATTTATGTTGTCATAAGTGGTAGGAATTTGATTTAACAGAATTTATAAACCATGCATATGGTATTTCACAAATGCATAAATGCAAGTAGAGGTCTAATACAATCCCATTTCTTCCCCTGCCATCTCACTTTTATAAATGTAAAAAGCACTGACAGCCAAGTAAAAATAATGTATTGCTTCAAGAGTCTTTAAAAGAAAAGAAACTGAATTACTATTATGCAGTAAAATTTATATTGTCTGTGAGTGTGCTCTACCTCCTTGTTATAAAACATGCATAAATTTTCAAAGGAGTGTATTAGAACCTTGTCTGCAACACTGAGAGCTGCTTCTGGAATAAGTCACATGAGGAGACATGGATTCACCTTGGGCTTTTAGGAAGGCACAGAAAGACACCAAAATATCTCATTATAGAAAGAAAGATTTTCATTCTCACAGGTCATAGTCCAATTTTGTAGATTGCTGCAAAATCAGAATTGCTGATAATTTTTGATAACCTGTAAGTGTTTTCCATTCTAATACAATGTGGTAAATGTGTGGGATTTGAACCCCATGGAGAAGCACCCACCCTGTGTGAACTGATTTTTTTCACACATGGGAATAGCCAGGGGCAGCCCTAAATTGAATACAGATTAACTGCAATCACATCTTAGGCTAAGCAAAGGGCATATGTGTATTTTGGAAAATTAGATTTTACAAATCAGATATATAACATGCTGCAGCAGATCATGTGCCAAAATTGAGGAATGCAGGGTCCAGCTACTGACAAAACTGTCAGAGTTTGAAAATTCTTTTCAAGGCAAAACCAGATTTCTCTGTGTTTATGAAGAAGATACATAAGGCTGAACTTCTAAAAATGAGAAATCTATTTCTTATTTTGTTGGGTTTTTTAATTTATCTGCAGCACATATTTATTCCCTAATTAAAAAAAAATACCCCCCCAGCCCCACAAATTCCAAATATGGAGAGCCTGGTCCTGATTTTTCAATTTCTTTTGTTTTTTTCCAGGAGAGACAAGTGAAAGGCTGTGCTTACCTCACAGCAGTGATGGCTGGAATGCTTCATGGGAATGCTGTTTTCAGTCAGTTTTAGCCTAAGTGGCAAGTCCTTCAGAGTGCCAGAGTCATTTACAAATAATCCAAAGTGTCAGATGGGGAGGAATTCTCTGCTGCAAGACGAGTTATATAATGAAAATGCTGACAGTCTTTTAATTATCAGTGGCACAAGAGGGTGCTACTATAATAAATCTATCTTTCCTAAACACAGATGAATCAAAAAACTAATTAGTAGCTTCATCAAAGCTCTCTAGGATCAAATCTGGTCAAAAAGATTATATAGGAAATGCTGCTCAATCAGAGTTTAAAATTAAGTCAGTCACTTGGGTATACTTAAGCAGCCCACACTGGGAACCAAATAAGAATGGGCTACAATATTCCCCATGCTGAGAAACCAGGTAACATCACATTATGGAGACATAAATGCCATTATAGTTTGGGATTTTTCGTTTCTTTATTTCTGAAGGATAACATTAAGCACATTAACAGGGGGAGCGAATACCACGGAATCCTGTTACAATTACAGTGATGATTGTACAGCATTAAAAGATCTTTTCAGTCTACACTTTACAGCAAAATCATGGGAGTGGGCACTGAGCACTGGTAATTTGGATACCTATTTCTATCTCGCAGGTGAACAGACATGATGCACTGTGAGGTCATAAACCAAGGCAGGCAGCTCAGACAGCAATTACCAGCTCTCATAAAGAACAGCAAATCAGCAGTGCAGAAAAAGCCCTAAGACAGAAATACATCCAAGTAAAAAATATCTGAATCTTTCTGAGCATTAATTATAACACGTTATAATTAACATGTTTGTTGATATGCTATAAACATGAAAAATACATTACTACTAGAAATTAACCTTTGTATCTTACGTGGAGAAAGGATGTTTTTCCAACAGAAACACAGTGTTATCAGTGGAATTCTGTAACACACACTATGAGAAGCTCTAAAGCTCTGACACTTATGCTATTAAATGGCCACATACATTTCCAGTGTTGGGTAAAACATTCTAAAATACTGCCAAAAATATTATTTCACATTTTTTTCACAAACTTTTGTTCACTTCAAATGACTGAAAACAGCTGCGTCTTCCAGTCTTTCATTAATATCATGAAGATAAAACAAATGCATACTCCTTGCATACACAAAACAGAAAAAAGTTACTCTTCTGAAAGAAAAATTACACAAAGAGTCACAAACCCCATATAGCTAGAGAAACAAAATATTCCAAGAGGGTTTCTGTGGAGATAAAATGTTAATGAGGAGATATCAGAAACGTGAATGACACTATGTTTGAGGGAGTTGAGTGCTAGCCTACCCCACCATGACTTCGAAAGCTTTGCCATAAAGCACAGAATAACCACTGCAATAAGGAACCCTGTAGTATTCTCTAAGTAACTCCAGGGAATTTTGTGGAAAATGCACTTAGAAAACAATGGTGATCTGACAGACAACCACAAAAAAGGTTTCATTTTGAATATAAAATAAGCCAGACTGAGAACTGAAATATCTTGAAAGTCCTATTAAACCATAAATTGCAAAAACAGTACATACTGTGATTTACACAAGTAATTGCTGAGGCTTCAGCTCCTAAAGATTGCTTTTGAAAGCATTTGTGTAGCATTTTACAATTACAGCTTTCAAAATGAGGCAAGTTATCACAGAGTGACTTGGGCTGGAAGGGCCCTTGAAGATGATTTCCTTCCAACCCTCCTGCTGTGGGCCAGGACATCTTCCACCAGAACAGGTTGCTCTGAGCCCCTTCCAGCCTGGCCTCAAAGGTCTGGCCTAACTGCTGAGAAAGAACAGGTGAATTTTAGCTCAGCTGAAGCCTTGACTGAGTTATAGTGTTTGGTGGCAATTTTATTCCTCAATGCTTGCAAAAGATATCCCATAATATAAACACAACAAAGCCTGGGAAGAGCAACACCAACACATTTTTTGGACTCAGTTCAGTGAAATGTCCCTGTTTCTTTCTCTGGTAATTCAATCTTATTTCTTTTCTTTTGTAAGAGCTGCTGTACTGCCAAACTTTCTTACTTGAATTATATTTCTAAGTGTAGATATTGTAAAAAGTTACTTTTCACTTTTGAAGTAAGATATTGAATTTCACTCATCAAAAAAAAAAACAAAAAAAAACCCAGCAGGCAATAGAAAAAAGTGAAACCTGGACACCTGTGGATTTTCATCAAGTGAAGGTTTTTTGCAGGCTAAAAATCAGGTACAATGTCATCAGAAATCAGAACATCTGTTATGTTCTCTGGTGAAACTTGATTAGAAGAATGATGAAGCAGGGTACAGAATTTCTATTAAAGTTACTTCTGGTTCAGCATCTACATGCCATATTTACATGAAAGCAGAATATCACCAGAGTTTGGTTTTGTGAAATCAAATCACAAAAGAAAATACTTCAGGTCCATGTTATGAGTTCAGAAACAACATCTGAGCATTGGTCATTCAAAAAATACCTTCAAGTAGGAGATTCCTTTTCTATCCTCTTCTCAAGGTACATTTCCTGGGAGCAGCACCTGAGAAGAGCTGAGGTAATCAAGGTGCTTAAGGTTGTTGTAACACCTGGCACTAAGTGATATACTTAGAACATCTGCTATACTGCAAAAAAAATGGATTCCATTTTATCTTGAATGATCTGTAGGGAAAGGAAGATTATTCCTGATAAATGAATTTTTTTTAAAAACGGCTTAATATCACAAGAGTAACTAAGGTCAGTATTGATACCATCAAAATCCAGCCTCCTAAGAGAACAGCAACGTTCCAAGCAAATACAGCCTACTAGATGTTTCTATGTTTTTCCAGGCCAGAAGCTTTTTTCTGATCCTCTGAGGTAAAGATTTCACTTAAACTTTAAAATAAAACTATGTTCCCAGGCACAAACCCATTTGTCCATACTGTAGTGACAAAGTTTTTAGATTTATGTTAGACAAATAATTAATGGTGTTTTTAAAAAATAGATTTTGTATTACACAAACATTCCCTGTGTGCTTCCATCCCTGCCAAAGATCTAGAGAAGATGTGCAAGCTGACCTAGCTGAGAACCCCTTTAATGCCCTCAGTACACTGCAAGCACTAAGTGGTCAGGCATGATTAAGCCACCATTATTAATGATTGAATGGGATTTTCTCTGCATAAGGTTTATGCCTCATCTGTTTTGCTGTATACATATTCACCAGCTAGGATCCTCACCTAAGTCTACAATACAGATATGTTGAAAATTGCCCTAATCTGGGTTTGTATAGCTTTCTGGAATTGGAGGGTGGGTGTCCAGCAGTACCCAGGACAGACAGCTGAGATGAAAAGAAGTTGAACTGATATGTTTATTCCATTTTACATCCTAATTTTCCTTTTGTTGGACTCTGAGTATTTTTAAAACATCAAATAGCATAACGTAACAGGATGAGGGAAGCTGTGAAAGGTGATATCAGCAAATGGCAGCACAGGTAGAAAAATGAATCTCAAGGAGAACGTAGGAGAGACAAAGCTCAGAGAAATAAAATTAAACTGATGTTCCAAAACAAACCATGGGCTTTCCTGGGGCTCACAGCATATTTAGCTGGGTTGTGAGGAAGTCACATCCTAATCTCCTGTTTTCTCAGTCCCCACAGAATCCAAACCTAGAGTGAGACACAGCTTCTCTGGTTATGCATGAACACCAGCTGAAGCTTATCTCCATGGATAGGAAATTCATCTTATCTTTTACTAATGTGCATTTTCTGAAGTTATGCAGGAATTACCTGCTGCTAATCATACTTGTAAGCTGCCAGGCCGGGCAAAATTCACATCCATCACCTGCTGTCTTTAAGTTGTTGCCATATCAAGTAAATACTTTCTAGCACCCCATGGTGCTGCTGGGACATAACTGTGCTGCTTCATATTTTTGAGACTTTCATATTTTGTCAAACACAGCTGAATCTAGTTTGCAAGCAGAGCTATACATGAAGGGGGAAAAGGAATGACACAGACAGCACTGTTTAATAGTGTTCAGGCAGAAATATATCTGGGTATACTGTAAAAATTATAAGGACTAGACATCCTCAGAGAGCTTGAGCTGCAGAGTTTTAAACAATTTAGCACAGAGTGAGAAAAAATGCCGCCATCTGATCATGTACACGTTTTTAAAACTAATTGAAATGCATACATTAACACTTTCAGTGGGGTATTGCTAACTCAAAATCCACCTGTGATATTCAAAATACTTCCAGGTTTTCTCTTCATAGCAGTACTGAAATGAGGATGAGAATGAAATTTTTCTTACCATGATACAGGGAAGTTCTTGGCACAGGAAACTCTTTGATGCCTCTAGTGAAAGAAGAGGGCCCCTGAAATCAAACCATAAAGATTGCTCAAGAAAAATGGACACTCTGGGCTCCAGCTGAGACATTCCTTTGCTGTCTGTGAACTCACAAAATATTAACATATTCTAATAACCTACTTCTTTCAAAAGAACATGGTAATGATAAGCAGTATTACCACTGAGACTGCCCACTGGCAGAGGACTTTAGGCTTGCTGTAAGTGCAAATTGTGATTCTTTTCCCCACATAGCTCCTATATCTCGGTACTGGAGGAGATTTTAAAAGAAAAATGTGCAGAAAATTGTAAGTAAGTACTTCAGACCCATATTCTATTGTGTATCCTTGTAAAAAGGAAAGGGAAAAAGAAGATATTATTCTTTTTGTGCCTAAATCTTTGAAGAATATGGTTAACAAAATAAAACACTAAAAATAAACACTTGGATCATCTAACCCAAGCCTATGAAAGAGATTAAATAATGTTCCATTATATGTAAAGATTCCTATGGGAACACCAGAGAACTGAATACCCACATGTTGTTGATCGTGGAATTTTAAGCAGTGTTTTCCATAAGAGAGTCAAAAGGTAGAGAAATTTAAGAGGATTTGTAGGGTGAGTGCATAAGCATGTCTGAAGGAAAGTCATTAATAGCATAAAATATTCGTCATAATAGCCTGATAAATGAGCTTTCATACATCCTCCTCAAGATTCACAGCCTTTCAATATGCCTTTTTTTTAATTATCAAATGTAAATGAATTGACCTTGGACTTAACTTCAATGCTGGCTCATGATTCTTTACACGAAGTCTCAGTTCATTCAGCGATGTCAGTGGAGAAAATTTACAGTCATTTTCTCTCTAAACACAAGCCAGCAGAGGAAGTTTTTGCACAGAAGTATTTCTGCCAGTCAGCTGAGGGTACCTTCTCCTTTCTGTTTGTAGCCTGTGGATGGCTATTCTAGATACATGTGATCATCAGATATGCAAATTGAAATTAATTTTGTAGGGAAAATAAAGAGGAAAATGTATAAAGAACCTTCTAAAACAGTTGCATTTTGCTTTGTTGAGATACACCTTCCTCCTTTGCCACAGCAGATTTGTCATTAGGTAGAATTTATTTACCTTGGTACCTGCTGCATGTTCTGTAAATGGCATAGCCCTGAGACAGAAACCAGTGTGATGTCCTTAAGACTTAGACCATCAGAAGCTGTAACATTGCACTCACACCAATAACTGAGAATTCAATTCTGAATCAGTTGGAAAAAGCAACTTCTGTCTCCAATGTACTTTTTATATTTTTACTTAAGTTATTTTCCACTCATTGCATTACTGATGCTTGGACTTACAACTATTTGTAATGGTTTCCCTCACTGCAGAATCATTCCATCAAGTTCACTAAGCTTGGTAAATTAATTTCTTTAGATGCAGACACAGTTCATCTCCATACCACCAACACAATGCTTCAGACACAGAAAGGCCCACACCTTCCTAAAAAATTACCTTCATCAGGTCAGGATTTGCTTTTCTTGATCAGAGATCCATCTTTGGTGGCCCTTGTGGCTCAGCATGCTCTGTTTCCACCAAAAGCTTTTCACTATATAAGAAATAAAAATTGTCCAACATAGAAAGAAAAAACTGCAACCTTTTAGGAAAAAAACCCCAAAACAAACAGTAGAAAAGTTAAGAAGAAGTATAGATGCTTACAAAGTGTGTATATTATCAAATTGTAATAAATAGAAAAACAAGGAGATCACTGCAAACATGTCACTTTGCATTCAGTAACTCTGGCCTATTGCAAATGCTCTTGAAATACCCTCTTCTAATTTGCTGGTGGTGTGAATCTGGGTTTGGACCAAGGCCATAAATCCTTTTGTCATGAAGCAATTTTCTGATCCTGTGCATTTATTACAGCTGTAGTCCTGACAGTCTATTCCTGACCTTGATTACCATTTGGTATTTATACTAGGCTAACTGGAATCTTCTGCATGAAGCTGCCACAACAATCACACCTAACAATGCTTAATTCTGAAACAGGATTCTTCCTTATTGTCTCCATTTACCTTAAATTCTGAAATTTACTGAAAAAAGAGAGACACATTTACTGAAGATAGGGAGATACAAAGGAGAGCCATCTGGGAAGTAAATGAGAAAAGGGACCTGTCAGCTGTAATTACTGTGTAAATGAAATACAGAGCCTGTCTCAGTAATTCATACCCACACATCGTTTGTGTTTGGGGTTTTCTAAGGAAACTGCAGGCTTATGTTTATATTTCTTATGACAAATGTAACCTCTTAGTCAAGTTTTCTCCTCTTCCAATGAATGAGTAGTCAGGAAACAAATCTAAACTATTGTCTTACAGATTTTTTTTTTTAGAGCTTCAGCTCAAAGCTTCTCATTTTTCAGCAGTTTTTTGACACATATGATATTTGAGCATCATTGTATTGTCTCTAAAACTTCAATATTTTTTTTCTTCTAGAATTCATTGAATCATAGTTCATTCATTATTGTCTGTTACTTCATTTCAAAGTACTGCTAGCCACCACGATTTCCTGACATGCAGGACTGAAATATTTCAATAAATCTGATACTTGCATTATGCAGTCTTCTTGGGTTACTTCTTTGAAATTAGTTTTTTCCTCAAAAAATGGGCAGATTAAATTGCTGCTACATGAACAAAAGAAAATGCTGGTAATCAGTACAGGTAAAAAGGGAAAAATACATAGAGAAAATCAGACACAGTAAGTAATATGGAGAAGATGGAAAGAAAAATGTAGTCTAATGACAGTGGACTCTACGGAAATAAAACTGAATGCTTCTTTTGTGGGAGTCTTGCAGGTCAGAGGCAGAACTGGCTTGCAAAGTCCTTTTGCCATAGATTTAACCGACATTTTTGGGTATAATTTGATTTCTGTGAAAGGCAGAACATTTTTATGAACTTTCTCATTACAAGTCCACACTGGTATCATCCTTTCCAACATATCACTCTTTTCTGTTGCTCTGTTTTAGTTCTGTTCTCCATTCCTCATTCACCTCTTGCCTTGCAGTTACACTCTGCTCCTTCTTCCATGGAGAATGAAATCATGTCTATCCTGGTGGTTTATTAACAGAACAGACAGCCTAGAAATGAACTGCCTGTATTCTGAGCCAGAAAAAGCAAAGGTTTTATCACTCTTGGGTCCAGATGCCCAGGGAGAAAAGGTTTCAGTTGATGATCAGATGGTAAGGAGCTCCATGGAAGGTCAAGAGTGCATTTGCAAGTAATGCCTAGTCGAGTCTATACTGCATTATGGGATCAAAATAATGCTGGAAAAGGTAAAAATAAAAACATTTTGATTGTTATTTGACACTGGGTTTGTAATTGCAAGAAGAGTATTCTCAGGAATACATGGAATAGCATTAGTCTATAAACATCTACCTCAAAGCTAAAGTGCTGCCACTCCTTAAGACATACTCGTCTGTGATAGGTATTGAAATAGATTACAAATCCACATTCACATCATCTGGCAATTCATGGGACCAAGCATCAGGAAATACTCCACTCTCAGTTTTGAGGCTGAAATGGCAGCACGTGCATTTTTGCACACACAGTCACATCTCTGAGTATTTCTTTCTCTATCTTATTGCATATTTATTGACAGGTAAATTACAAATATATTAATATATTGTAAACATATACATGTTAAAATAATCATATTTTCCTCACATGTGCATTAGATATTAGACACCTGATAAACTGGCTCTTTGAAAGAAGTGATCACTATTTGCACTATATTAAATACCCTATAAATACTAGAAGAAAACATACTGCTTTTCTTCACCTGTAATAAGATATCTCCTGGCATGCTAAATATCCTGAGAAATGGCTATATAAGAATTTTTTTGCTTCTTTGGGAAGCAGTGGATGTAACACAAAATTAAAGTTGTTTTTACATGACAGGGTACTCAAAAATCATTTTGAACATAAAGCCATCATTTCCTAGTTCATTAGCTTTTCAAACGTATCAAAATTGCCAGTACCAAACAAATGTTCACTCCAAATGTGACCAATTTTTAGTATTTCAGTATGTTGCATAATAAAACAACAGTTTCAAATAAATAGTTGATTTGAAATGTGAAAGCTAAGCAACTCATACTTTAAAAACTGATGGGTCTATTGGAGGATTCTTACATTTTTATTTTTATTTTTTAAGGACAATTTGTCAAAATCTACAAAGATCTAGATCAGTAAACCTGCCTGCTGCACCAGAAATATTGACTATTTACATGTACTTCACTGAGTGCAATTCATGAGGAACTCAGAGAAGTCATCCTAAAATTACTGGCAAAGGTTCATAAATCCATTTCATTCTGCTTTATTGCTAACTGTTATTCTTTTGTTTCCTCCATTTATGGCAAACTGGCACAAACTGAAATATTTCTTTATAAAAATGTGAATCAAGATACACTGCTGCTAGCAAGTCCTGGTATAGTTTTGCAGGGTTCTGTAGATTATTTTAAGTGAGCATTAAAACATGTTTATAAAACATACTGGGGTTTGTCCTGAATAGCAGTAAGCACAAAGTAAGTCAAACTGGAAGGTCTATGAGGCTTCTTTGGTCTCTCACAACATTTCCTTCAATTGATGGGATGAGTTTAGTCCTTTTGGATCTGAGCTCCAGCATGCAGCTGAAAATCTCCCAGGCCATGAGCACCATCACTGCTGATCTACACTATGGCAATCTCTGCCTGTGCCAGTCTGAGGTAACGAGCTCCATCACCCAAAGAGAACACTCTGACCTTTCTGAAATCACCTGCCTGAAGTTCCAGACCCTATGCAGAGGGCTCACAAATGCCACCCTGCTCGTGCCTCGTTGGTTTTTATGAAAGCTCAGATGCCAAAAATGGAGAACAATACTGTAGTATGTGATACACAAGTGTGAAGCAAAGAAAGCTCTCTTATCTAGAAAAGAATTTACATTATCTTCCTGGGCTGAAAATAAACCGAGCAGGGTGGCAGCACCCTGCACAGTATGACAAGGAATGAAACCCTGGATGCAACAGTCACTGAATTACTCAAGTCCATCACAACTGTTGGAACTGAAGTCATGGATGTGAAACTTCAATGGTAACTAGATTCCATAACACCTGAACAGAAATATTGGAACTTTATGTATTCAGCTAAGGTGTTCATTTTTGTACTTTGTTTTTCTGTACTTAGCACAGAGGGGTTTTGCTGAGACTTCACCTCAACACCCCTGATGCCAGGATTGGGGTGTTTATTAACAAATGGGTTTGAGTTCTGTGCAGCTGCTCCGTGCCCTCCTCTGTGCAAACCCTGGGAAGGGAACAGAGCCATTCACGACAGCACCAAACCTGCACTGCCAGCACTGACCCCAGCTGGGCTCACACCAAAGCAATTGTAGGATTTTCTGAATGAAAGTGCAATTACATACTCATTTATTAACTACAGAGATACCAAGAAGCATTAATCTTGGAGCAAATATAAAAACCTCTATTTATGTATGAAATACTAAAGAACTATTAGATTTGGTCTTTAGATTTTCTTGTTTTGTGCCGTAGTTATGCACTAAAATATTGACCTGTGCAGGTATCTATGACTCTGGGTGAAATACCATCTGTATTTCATGATCTTTCAGTAAATAACTTCTGGCAGTGTAATAAAAAGACTCAAAGACAGTGTGATTTATTTGATAATGGAATAATGTTCTCCTTTGCAAACCCAGACTTTGATTTATCTGCACAGAATTTTTACCAGCATGTACAGATGAGATTGATCATATTTCAAACATACTCTGAAGGAAAACTGGGGTGGGGCACCTCAGAAGAAACTTAAATGAGAAACTCAGATTTTAAAGAAAAAAGCTTAGACAAATGTACAATAAATTGAACAGTAGAAACAGAATTTAAACTCTTCACAGAAAAAAAATTATTCAGCTCATCATGTAGGGAATGACTTATTGATTGAGCACTGCAATGGTTCCATATGTTGAGAAGTATCTTTCATAACTCACATAATATTACAGATAATTAAAAATCTGATAACTTATTTAATGAAAGGGATAATACTAAGCATAGAAAATGGTACAGATGACTCAATCTCATGTTACAGATCAGAATATAGAATGCAATTGAATCGTTTTTATTGCTACATGAAGATTCCCTGACTCATTTAAATATATATATTTACACTTGTATATCTATATGGCTATTTACAAGCAATTTAATAAAAAAAATAAGCTCCTAAAAATTTAATACATGAGTACTGAATATCTAAAACTAAAGATACCTAAATGTGTAAACTATCTAGATAATTTGGGATATGTGTGATGAAACAAAACATTAAATTATTATCAAAAAGCAGAAAGCCTCCCACTCCTAAAGCCTACCTCTCAATGTTTTCACAAAGAAAAAAAAACAGTCTGACAATATACAATTCCCTGGGAATAAAAATCATTAGAGTATTTGCTAATTAAAGATAACTGGAGACCAGTAAGTACACTGAGGTGTGGTCTACTTCTGATCTGTTTATGAGGAAAATTCAAGGTAATTAAATTTCCATTACTTGTTTCTCATTCCCTCTGCTCCCAGCACGGCTGGTTTCCATTTCAGATCTGTGAGTTCTCTGAGAAGACACTTGTGTACCTTGGCATGATTTCTTTTCCCCAGATTTCATGGTGCTGCATCATTGAAAGGATGCAGTGTGCAGACTCCCCTTGGTGCTTAAATTACTCAGCTACCCACCAAAGCAAAAAGGTCAATTCCACCATGGCAAAATTCATCAAACCTTTTCTTAATCTGCTATTTTAGCAAACTCTTAGAAGGGCTTCCTGCATTTGACACCTTACTCTCAATTCATATTCAAATTCCCAAACCAAACTGAAATTCTCTAAGGATAAATCCCATGCCACAGCCTGGGAACAGCTGTGCTGGTACAACTCTCTATTTCCAGTAGAAGTGAGTATCCCAATCATGACACCAAGTTTTGAGTGTCCTGTGAGTCCAGATAAAGAAAGAGATTCAAACTAAAGTAAATATTCCTGCAGTTATTAAAAAGCTGCCACACAGGCCACCCTTCTTTCCAGCTCAGATCCTGCAGGCTTTCTGTAGTCTCTCACCTTGAAATTCCTGCCAGGTTTGTACCTCTCCAGGGTACAGCCATGCACTCTGTGTGAACATAAAGCTAAATCAGGCACTTCACATTTGACTGTCATTCGACATGGAAGCAATTTTGACTCATCATTACTCTTATATTGGACTCACCTCATACTTCTGCTTATGCTATCAACTTTTATTAAATTCTCTATAATATCTGATTCATCCAGAACAGATACAACTTACTGTTTTGTGTCTTCATTGAGGCAGATGGATACTTTCAGTCTCAGTTTTGTCATCGTGCCAGAACTTTTCTGCCTTCATCCCTCCTCTTATCTCCTATTCAGAGCTCGGCAGGACAGACAGCAGCAGCCCTGGACATTTGTCTTCCATCCAGCATCCTTGCCTTCCACCCCAGGGCCACCCACAGCCACCTCACCTGGATTGTTAACAGACCCCACACCACACTCAAGTGCCACTGACAAAATCTGCAGATCTTTCTCATAGTCCAAAGTATGCTTTCACAGAAAAAATACTTTGCACAAAACCCTGAACTGCCATTAATACAGTCTATTTGCCTTTATTTATCTTCCCCTTTAATACAGAGCAAGTTTCTGTCAGTCAACTTAAAAACAGCAAAGTCTAATTGCAATTTACCAACAAGGCTTTTATTTCTAAAATATGTTATATAGATAAGGAAGACTTGAAAGCTTAATGACTTCTTACTAGATCAATGATAACACATAAAGGTGTTTGCCTTTTTAAGGGGAAAACCAAAGGTTTTTAGGCTCCAGTCTCATTTCCTTCGGATAATTTTTGAACATTTTCAAAAACTGTAGAAACGCTTTATTTAGTTTTAACAAGGTCAACAGATCAAAAGAAAAATGAAAATTAAAAGAATCAGCTAGTACGAGACTGAGGGAGGAAGCAAACCAAAAAGCAATGTACCCTTCAGGGTAATACAATTTTTTCTATTTGAAATCTCAATATTATTCAACACTTTGCTCAAAAATCACCCCTGGTTTAAAGTTCCATGTTCTCTTCCCCTCAGTGGAGTCTGAACTCAGCCTAATTAAGCTCAGACACTGTTTTTGTTGACCCTGCAGTCACTACCACCACCTGCAGCTGTTGCCAGGGGCTGGCTGAGCTGGACTCTTGCATTTCCAATTTTGCCACCATTTCAGCACATGAGAGATTAACAATATGACACATCTCAAACAAGTGACAAATTCTGAAACAAGAAGGTCAGATGATCTCAGAACCATCTCAGAATCAAAACAAAAATTTATTTCCATGCAGATTTTTATGATAGCTGTCTTTATTTCCTAAGGGATTTGTCCCAGCTTGACTGAAATGACATTCTTTGAGATATTCAGCAAAAAGTGAATGTGACCAGTTCTTGTACTGATGGGTCACCCCTGTCAGACTGTCTTGATAAATAGAAAAGTCTGTCAGCACAGAGCAGAGAAGATTTCTTTCAAATTGAGCACACCCCAGAGAATTGGATGAAAGATACTGATATGTAAGTAATTTTCTTCATTAACAATACAGGAAAGTTTACTGGGAATTGCAGGAGGAAAAGGATGAAGAACATTAAATTTTATGTGGCTATAGAGTCTGGCACATACCTTCAGAATTATACCAAAATATCATATCAATTAAACACAAATGTTTCCTTCAGCTGTAGCCATTGTTCTAACTCCTTGGGCAAGCTCAAGAAAATGTTTCTCAAAAGGGTTTGTCACATTTGCAGACGTGTGCAACCAACAACAATGCACAGATGGACAACATTCAAATTTCAAATAGTTGCAGGTAAAGTCTTTTTTTAAAGCATTGAAAATACAGCTGGCTGAAAAATTTACATATTCTTCTGTACATTTTTTCCCAAAGTATTACAATACTCAAAACAAGAATTCTATTAAATTCAAAACATTATGGAATTTTAAAATTTAAATTCAGAATTAGCACTGACCTCTACTTTTAATGGTTAACCCCTACACATTTTAGTTCAGAAATGGAGAGAAGATGTAAGATAATACCATAATCAAAGATTGAAAGAAGTAAAATTCTACTGAATTTCAATGGGTTGTGTTGGGGTTTTTATCCAAAAAAACAAAACACTGTCTTGTGGTAATTTTTTCCCTCAAGTTTGGACCTTGAAATGCTGGCAATTTTTTTCAATATAGTTATAGGAAAGTAAAGAGAGTGAGAACTGGAAGTTATTCCAATTTTTTTATTCTTAGAGTTCACCAGTGGTCAAAAATTCAGACAGACTGTAACGAAAAACAGGATTTTGAGTCTTTACCACTACTTTGTTTATGTCTGTGAATAAAGGTCACTGCATTATAACAGCCAATATTAAGAGATTATTGCAGCAGTATCGATAGGTAGCATTTTTAGCCCTTTGACTCTAATACATACATTGTATTGTGTGTTGGCAAACCAGGAAGAAACTAATAAAGATGACTCTTCCCTGTCAGCCTGAATGCCAGACTGCCAATTCACAACTTGGATTATAAAGCCATCTCTTAGGTCCAGAGGAGAAATTCTGGATTAGCTACTTTGGGGTCTTAAAAAGGCACAGTCAGGCATGCACCAAGGGCAGTACTTGGCCTCAGGGTTTATTTCATATAGTTTTTGGTGCCTTATCAGGGGATCACAGCTTTGTGACTCCAGAGATTACATCAGGTTACACTCTCCAACTGTCAGAACTTCCCATGGAAAGAGGAATAACAAGATACAACAATCAAACCCACAGACAATTTGGCAGAATGCTTGGGGGAAAATACATCTTTGTGGTCATTGCTCCTCCTTCAGATGCCACTGGAGTAACTTTGCAATTCACAAGGCTTGAGTTTAACAACTGGCAAGTGTTCTGTGTTACTGCTGGTTTATCACTGGCTGAAATTGTTTTAATAACAGCCTCTATAAATTTACCATAGAAGTCATCTAGGAAGGTTTTAATTTTCACTAGGCATGTTAGCTCTGAAAGCATGAGACTATCAGACTTTCTGTTCAGAAAGCCTGCACAGAAACAAGACTACAAATATCAAAGTAATTGAATTTACTCTGGTTAGTGTAATAATAAAGTTTTCTGCTTTATGTAAATTCCTATAAAAGCCAGACCAAGTAATCACTGATGATACTGCCAAACACTAGCACAGAAGCAGTGTCATATTAACAAAGCATTTCCAAATTGCTTCATCCTACAAAGAACATAAGTGGAGCATGAATGAAATAGAGATCAGCATTCACCAAACTGGAATACCTAATCCCATTTTAAAAAATCACACTGCTAATTCACTTTTCCATCTAAATAAGCAGAGAAGCTAAATAAAAACAAGTGTCACAATACATTAAAAAAATGCATTTTATACCACTAATTCATATCAATTTCAGCCAAGGTTAAGAGGTTTTGAAAATCTATACGATTTTATCTAAGAGCAGACCTGCTGATTCAGTGGCAATTGTTCTCAGGATTATCTCTGGTTATTATGGATGCAGCAAAAAACACATGGACCAGAACTCAAAGAATGAATTCATATGAGTGAAACTGAACCAGTAGCTGCAGAATGAAATTCTGCCAAAATATCCTCCCAGGGAATGACTTTATAAAGTATTAATAGAGTATGCCCACTGTGGCAATACAATATGAACTTATCCCAGTGGAATATGAAAAGGGGCATCTTCCCATCATAAGGCAAAGACAGGCTTTTTTCTGTCTTTTTATCTCCAATGAAATTGCATCCAGTGGTGAGATCCCAGTCATCAGATTGTTACTTCAGCAATATTGGTGGCAGCCATTGTTTGCAAGAAATCTTTAAATATAATGAAGTGATAATATAAACAGGGAGGAAGGAAGAGTTTCAGAGCAGCCTTGTGTGTCTATTTGTTATTCCTGCCACTTGCTGTGAATATCACTGGGAAAGGTCACTTGGATTTAGCAGTTCACAGCATCATGAACTGCTGGCTCAGATAAAAGCATTAGACTGTGGAAGATGATAATATGTTCTTCCTTCTCTAAGATATTAATCTAAGATACACCTCTTGATCCCTAGACAAGAATTTTAATTTGGCCAGCAAGGAGAGCACTGAACACCATCAAAATATTTTCTTTTGATAGCACAGCACTATCAGAGAAATGCCTTTTAACGACCCATTTAAATCCTACTGTTTACAGCAGATTAGTGCAGCCACACAGTGCAGCCAGGTCTAAAGACACTCACTACCTCATAACAGTGGATGCTACTAAAAATCTCCTCCACAGAGTATGGCTGGCAGAGACCTGAAATTTGCTCATTAGCATCACCACACTTCTCATGAGTCACATCACTTGACAAATTGATGTCATAAATAAATTGCTGGATTTCAGCTTTTTTTTCCATTTATCCTGTACTGCTGTTCTGGAAACAACTCATTTTAATACTCTCTGTGAGGAGATGATGACACACTCAAAGGAGTGGGGAAATAAAGCACTGGCCAAAGTCTGTGGGCATGACTTTGGGAAAGATGTTTCACTTCTCCCACAACTCTTCTATACACACACAGTAATTCATGATTTAACAATACACAAGTTTCCTAGATTTCCATAATGATTTCTGAAAATGAGGCTAAGGTCACTCCTAGATCCTTTAGGAATGTAATTAAGTTAAACCATTTATTAAAAATACTATTTGTTTCCCATATATTTAGCTGCAATGTGAAATAATTGAATGTAAGGTATTTTACACGTGCATCAACATTCAAAATTTGTGAAAGAGGGGTTGAAGGTTTGATATGTCCTTGACAAGACTAAGCTAAGATTTGCACAGTGCACATTAACCCCCCAAGGTAGCACTTTTCCTACCAGCTACAATATTTTCCAAGCTCTCAAAATACCATACTTCAGGAACAACAAAATTACATGGGGTTGTGTGAAGCATGATCCTAAAATATTAAAAAAAAACAAAACCACAAAATAAAGAAACAAAACCAAAATACAAAAACAAAAAAAGAGACAACACATAATGAAAATGTATTATAATTTTCCTGGCCTTATAGATTTAGATGATTATTCCATCAATATTTCTCTAGTGAAGATAAAAGAAAGAAATAAAATTTAAGACCTATAGTAGAGCTACCTTCTGTTCCCCATCTGTGAAATTTTCAATATTTTAAGAACTATCAGAATGTGTTTTAAATATTCTTCCCTTTGTTCCCAAATCAAGAAAAAATAATGAGAAACATTTTGAGTGTTTCCCTTTAATCACTGAAAAATCAGTCAAAAGCTCTAACACTATTTAGTATCTGGCTGTAACAGTAATTAGTATCTCAAGGAATATCAGATGCAATTAAAATGTGCTTCTAAGCATTCACATCATGTAAAGTAATTTCTTTTGTATCTTTATGTTCTAATAGGAAAGAAGAAAAAGATTTCTGTGCCAAAAGTTACCAGAGGAAAAGCAAATCATTACAGAGCTATATAAATGAGAAACTTTGAAATGTGTTTTAGCATTTCTAGATTAATTTCTTTGAGCAAGCTCTAGTTACCAATTGCAAGGTCAAATTGGTTTTAGTTTAGCAACCTACCATGTTAGAAATGGGAACCAGCTAGAACTAGTTTAAAGAATGGCTATCATGGTTTTCAAGAACCTTATAGAAACTCTTCTCTGGGTTTTTTTAATATCAGAGAGATGGCTGCAATGGAAGTATTGCATGGCCTTTTTGGAACAGGTATTTGCACCAGGAGCCCTGATCATGAGCATTTGCTGGGCTTAAAATCCATATAATAGGAAAAAGTAACACTAGAAGCTTTCTAGGATTCCCAGTCACACAACAGCAATGGTGTTCAGAGCAGGAGCTGCATAAATAAGACACAGCCTGAATTGTGTTTGCTTGAGATTTATCTGTTTACACTGGGAAAATTTGAGAATTGGATTGTTAGAAGTTAAAATATTTGAATTCACCCAGAGTAAAAAGTCAAATTTGACAACTGCATCCTTGGTCCTACCAATATTGAAGTATTTACAGACATTTGGGAAATCTTTTTGAAGCAGAGTTATCTCTCACTGCACATTTTCAGGGCTTACATGCACATCCCAGCCAAATTTCATCATCAACAACCTTGAAGAAAATAAAAGTACTAATTTGATGACATTATTCAATAATTTAGGGCCATATTTCTAGAAGTACTACAGTGCCTTAAAACTTTGATTCTCTGTGGGGCAAAAACCAAAAAACACCCCGAAGGCAGCTGACAGGCCAAGACAAAAAAAACTTGGGAGATGATTAGCATCCAAATTAGAAATTTGGATACCCAAATATCATGTGGCTCTGAACAGCAGAAGTAGCTTTCAGGAATGCTTCTGTGAATCCTTGATTTGGACAAGAACAGTGTGTGATTTCACAGATCTCATGACACGTAAGATAAAAAACTTATTGAATCACCCACAACATTTAATAAAAGCTGCTGAGAGGCATAATTTCAAATCAGTAGTGAATTTGACACTTACCATATGATCACACATGGCTTTCTTCACTGTTTGAAAAGTATAAAAACTTTCCAAAAACTTTCACTAATTAAATTAAAATAAAAAATGACAAACAGGATGAAGAGCTGACAGTTTTCATAAGCCAAAACCAGGCTAAGTATTTATCTTAAATCCTAACAGCACCATCTGATGGAGGATCACCAAACACTACAGAGGAGATTCAAAGTGTTCTGGACACTAATTTGAAAATGTATTAACATATTTCCTTATTTTGTGTCTTAAACTGTAAACGTAATTATACAGAATAGTGGTGATCTGCTAAATAAACCTAAAGCAGATTTTGACATTTTAAGTCAATAAAAGTTCTGATTTAGTAGGAAGCAAATCCAGTCTGAGGTTAAGCTGAACAGAATAAAAGCAATTTCTTTCCAGACACCTCTTTTATAAGTCTGGACAATAAATTTCAACACATCTGGTATCCAAGTCAAGTCTCTATTGCCCTTAAGCACACAGGTTCCCCACACAGGATGAATTATAAGTGAAGAATAAACATTTGTACTCCCTTAAAGGATACCAAGTAGGGCAATATTTTTAATATATGGTTCACTCAATATCAGAATGGTGTAAGAAAAGAACACAGGGATCACAAGGGCAACTGGAGGAGAAAGCTGAGGATCAGAGAGCTGCATGCAAGACAGATCAAGTATCTAATCAGGAAGATTTTATACAACTAAATTATATGAATATAATTAGTTACACTTATAAATCCATTGGGATTACAGTTCCAATTAAAGAGAATTTCCTCTGCTTTGCTGTATCAGGTGGCCCTCCAACTCAAAGGCTCCTCATCCCAGCTCATCCAGGAAAAGTAAATTCCCAAAGAACAGGCCTTCCCTTTAGCAACCCTAAGTCCTGCAGTTTGGATATTTTCTCTATTGCCAGATTAGTCACTTAATCCTTAAATACCTCCATACATATGGAGAAATTGGCCCAATCCTTCCATTTTTCTACTTTCTGTCATGCCTGGGCAGTCTCCTTCAATTCATTGCTTCTACCAGATCTGAAGAGATTCCAGATATGATCCCTTGTTATTTTAATTTAAATTTTCCCTCTCCCATTCTCTAAATGGTCAAGAATCTAAAAAGTTACTTTAACTTTGAAGATGCCCAGCTTCAATACACTTTCCCCTTAACTGTACTGCAACCCCAAGAGTAAAACTGTGAGTCCAAGACATCTGCTCCCCTATCAACAGTGAAAACCAATGATCTGGTGCAGGGCCTCATTAGCATAATGCTGTTAATCATCAGAGCAGTGCTAAATAACAGCAAAAGAGAGGGAACCAAAAAACAGTGACAGGTGCTGTAGACAGAACAGACAGTGGAAAATGTAGAGGAACCTAGAAGAAAGTCAGTTAATTTACAGTTCCTACAAAGTCAGATAAAACCACGTGGGTCACCCTGCAAGTGTTCTGTTACTGCTTTGCAGAAATGGGTTGATTTTTAGCTGCCCTTGTAATCAGACCAGTATGAACAAAGAAGTATTTTGATCTGTTGATGTATGAGATTGTGAGTACCTTTACTTCCAGGCATATACCCTGAAGATTAGAAACCTACATCATCCAAGGAAATCCTGCTATTGTTCCTGATCTGCTTTAAATGAGATAAACACGAGAAACATCCACAGGGGTTGTGGGGCAGCTCACAGGACAGAATGAACACAGGGTCTTTAGGAAGGGCAGGCCAGGAAGGCAAGGAAGGAAGGAGTGCTGTGTGTGGGACAGCAGCTGGACTGTGGAGCAGTGCTGGGGAAGGTGATGAGCCAGAGGGAGCTCCTGGGGGGGGCAGAGCACCGGGGCACAAATGGTGCTGGGGGTCTGCTGCCCACGGCCTCGGCAGCAAGAGGCAGGAGGGGAAACCTTCTTCAGACAACTGAAAGCAGCCTCACCTTTGCAGGTCTTGGCTCCCCCTGGGTAGTTTATCCACCCTTGTATCTGCTGGAAGGACAAAATGGCACCAGCAAGACAGGAGGTGCCCCGACTTTTGGGACGTGTTGATGAAAACTTCCTAACACATCTCACCGAGGAGGCAGCAGGTGCAGGTTCTCTACTGGAGCTGGTTTTGCAGAGATCTGGCTGGGGATCTGAAGGCAGTTAAAACTTGAAACAGGGATCCAGAGATGCTGTAGAATATCTGACCCTGGAGAAACTCAAACCTAACTGGGCAAGGTGCTGGGAAATTCAGCCTAATTAACCTAACTTTGAAAAGTGATTTGGATTAGAAGGTCTCAAGAGGTTCATTTCAACCCAAGTTGATTTTTTTTTTTCCAGACAAATCTATTTTTTCAGACAAATCTATTTTTAGAAATGTTTTCCCAAGGCATTTTATTTTTCAATAAAGTAGAAGTCTCCTATGATATGCTTTAAGAAAAAAAATAAGTTTACCAGGAGGCTTTTGTTAGAATTTTTACTCTGAATCTCAGGATAGACAATAAAACAAGCAAGTTTCCTTGCAGCTGTACCTTTCTGAAACCAAAGACACAAAATGTTAAGAAACGAGATAACTGATTACATACTGATGGCTTCAGAGTATTTTGCACTGTGGAAATAAATAATAGATGTGAAAGTGAATTCTGAAGCAAAAGACAAACATAAGTAAAAACAGAGAGAGATGGAGAGAAAGAAACAGGAAAACAGGACACAAAAAGACTGAATTCATTCTAGTTATATCTGTTTTGAAAGGGAGAATCCTCCAGTAGAACATAAAACCAGCCAACAAGAATAGACCTTGGAGCCCAAGTGTTTGGAACTAAGCACACCTGCTGTTCAGTCAGCTCCTCACAGCCTTTCTCCAATAAATGCTTCCTGCTTTGCACTCACAGGACAAAGGAAAATGGGACATATTTTTGCAATAAAAATTTAAAAGGCTTGTTACAGCTTTTTTAGAGCCTTTTGCATGCATTGATGTTTATGCTTCATTACTTTAATTTTTGGTTTTTTACTACTGTTAGTGCCCTGAAGTTAAGGTGGTAAACTACAAGCTTTTAAAACAAGCAGATGCTTCCTTATGGTGGAAAAGACTGCAGCTATGCTTTATGCCAAGAATAAATTTTAATATCTTCCAGAAAAAAAGTCTCTTTTTTGAAGCAGGTATAAAATACATGAATTATTTAATAACTGCAATTCATTTAGGAGAATGGAAATCCTTTCCAGACTTGCTATGAGCATGGTCACTAATGCATCAATAAGAGCATGAACAGGAAAAAATCATCCCTGTCATGAGTCTATTGACTTTATTGAAGTTATGAGTCTATTGACTTCATTCAAGTTCTGTAAAAAAGAGTATTAGTTACCTGACACGAGCAAGAATGTAACATTTTCAGTGTGTTTTCAAACTTTACACAGAATACTTTTAAATACACAAGAATACTATTTTCACCAGTAGCAATTTTTTTTTCAGAACTAGAAAATTTAAAGCACGGTATCTACACGCTCTGGTGCCAGACATTATGCAAAATAAAATTCAGGGAACAACCTTTCATCAGCCCTATAAAGATGAAAAATTGTCTGACCAAACTAAAACAGCAGCAACAAAAAAAAAAAAAAAAAAAAAAAAAAAAAAAAAAAAAAAAAATTAAAACAAAAACTATGTTGTTCTGTAAGTTAAAAAACTGCTTTCATGTTTTTGCACTATATTAATGCTATCTTTGCATAAACTAGCCCTTAGTTCATGTCTTGACTTACATGTCATGCTCTGGTAAAAAGGTAGTTTTTAACAGATATTATTAAAAATTGACTACTGAAGAATATTAAGCAATTACAAAATATTAAAACTGTTCATTCTCTGATCATAATTTTTTTAATTATTACTTATCTATCTTCAAGAGCCATTCTACACTGGACAGAAAATATTTACTGACTATGAATATATAAAATGTAAAATAATTCAGTTTTGGATAACTTTGTTGTTTGTTTATATTGGAATTTGTAATGTATATAAAACCAAGTGTTGAAATTTATACTGTCAGACACAAAAGCCCTCAAATGGCCCTTTTTGTTATTTGGTGAAATTAAGATAAATAAATAAAATTATTTTAAATAAATTACTATCTCTAATGAGAAAAATAATTGTATTTTAAAACATGAGTGAGATCAAAACACAATGATATTACTAAGCCAGAGAGGTGAATTTTACCCAGCATTGTCTACTTCACTCAAAAGTTCTGCAGCTCAGGGCACAAAGGCTGCCTTGACTTGTTTTCAAAGAAAACACTTTTTTACTGTGTTTTTCCCCATTATATCATTCAACTGACTTCAAGTCTGCAATTTTTCTTTCATACAGCCCAGAATGAGTTTACAAAAGATTTACAATAATGATAAAGAAGCATTTCCCTCAGAACAGAGAGCTGAAGGAATCCAAATGATGCAGAGAAGTGAACATCCATCTACCAGTTTCCTTAACTCCATGAGGCAACACAGACACCAACCAACACACAGAGAGCTTTAACCAGCTTAACCATTGGGGACACTAAGCTGATATCTGTCAGTGCTCATTTATAAGATCATTTGAATTTAAAAAAAAAAAAAAGATTGCCCTAAAAACCACTATTGAGTAAATAATGCCAAAATACATGATTTCTACCCTGAAATTTTCTAAGGACAGGAGAATACAGTGTAATAAGATATGAATTTATGATTAAAAACTAATAATCACAAATGCAAATATTCCTTATGACAGCCTAATCAATTTTGTGCATTTTCCATTTTCTTTGTGTTGTACATATTATATATATATTCTAGCCTTTAATATGAGACTAAGATATGTGACTGTGAAATGCAAATATTGTCTTTATAAAATATACCCATACAATCCCCACTTTGTGAAAAACTTTTCTAAAGATATCATAGGAATGCAGGAATTTATCATTGAAGACTGAAGTATATTGAAAAAGTAGCTCATGATCTTTCAAAATTACCTAAGTAGATTTTAAGTTTTCATTTGTTTTGTCCATTAGAGATGTCTGGGTATTGAGTCCAATATTCAAAAACAAAACATCCCATGAGTCAAAACTAGCGTTTATGTGATTAAATGTTCATTTATTTTTCATAAATAATGCTTTACTTTCATAGATTTCTACCTTGTGGGCTAATATGGCCCCATACTATAGGTTTTATATTACTTATCTAATGCACAGTGGCTGATCTTTGATATACATTTATCTGCACTGCCAAGATGTGTGAGATAACCCATCCTTCAGTAGGTGTGAACTCGTGCTCCACCAGATGGAGCACATTGAAATTCCAATACATCTTAAGATACTGAGGTCTTTAATTTAGTGTATTCCAACAAATAGTGAAAACAGTACCCTAAAACCAGAATATTTTCAATTTCTTCAAGGCTGAACATTTCATTTAGGTTTTTAGAACAGATGCATTTTCACTTTGCAACTCACAGGAAGATAAGGAAGCCTCCAGAATATATAACACTGCTACAGAAAAGAAATTAATATTTATTCTTAAAACCCTTCTGCATTTTGACAAAGTCTCTAAAAAAATTGTCATCATTTTAGAACACCTCCAAAATTTCACCTGAATTTATTAATAGATGCTGTTCTTTCTTGAAGCAGAATCTTGATTTTTGAGTCAAATACTTGTAGAAAACATTGAGGACAAGGCTATATAAATAAGAGCATATCACTGAAAATGGGATGCCTCTGTCAGACAGACAGAATACTGCAGTGGGCTGAAATTTGCTCTCATCTGTCATCCTGAGATGTAAATCCAGATGGGAGTATTTCAAAAGCAAAGACAACAAGTAGGAAAATGAGATAGGAAACAAGGAACAGATCATAATTTGAACGTTGCTATTCATGCCTTCAGCAGTTCACAAGATAAAAAATGAAATGTGGATAGCTTGGTGACATGGCTCTATTTTACTTGAAAAAATAGCCCTGAATATCTCTGACTAATTTACATATCAGACTGCACAAACAGAAAGATGAGATTTCAAGAGGAGGAGCAATGTATTCTTAACAAGCTTATACATCAGCATATTTTATTTCACATGAAAGATCCTTTTTTAACTTTGACTAATTAGTACTGACAACAGCAGAGATGAAGAAGGAGATTAAAGTCACCCCTTGGCACTACTCTTAAACAATGACAAGGTCAGAACTAGCATAGATTTAAGTAATACATATAAAAAAGGCTCCCATCTCATTCACACAAATTAGCGCAACAATTTTTTTCCTATTTTTAATATGCAACTAAATTTCATTTGTTAAGACTTCTGCACAGTATTAAGAAAATAAAGAACACTGATTGTAAATTCAATCTGTTATGTCATTTACTTAAAGACTCAGTGAAATGCAGAGAAACATTGATAATCTACTACAAAATTCTGAAAATTTTATTGGGCTACATAAGTTCTCAGGTTTCCATTAAATCTGCAAAAACAGCAAACAACTTCATTTGTGGTCACTTCAACCTCAGCTGCTGTACTAAAGCCAAAAGCAAGTACATGCTCCCAAAGCCTGTCCCTGAGATAACAGGCAATAATCAAGACTTCCCTATTCTTAGCTATTTAGGTTTTGTTTAATCACTTCTACTATGAAAAAATATGATTATTCTAATTGGTCAAGGAATTTCCTTTCAGAAATAGCAGATCTGATCAAATCAGTTCTGGCAATCTAGCTTTATTATTCATAAATAAATTCTTTAATGGATTCTCTTTCTGTAATAATTAAGCTGGTAGAGCTATGAACTGAAGGGAATATTACTCTGACAGGACATCCAGATGTTGTCTTGGCCACGGCAGCAGTGCCACACAGGATAGCATTCCCTGTGAGCTGCTGTGCCTGGAGAGACTGGGAGAAATGGCCTCCTGATGTGGCTTTTGGACTGCAAATAAGTTGCCAATTACAGAAGTATTTTTGTGAAGTCACAGCCACACAGAGCACAACAGAGCAGAACAGAAGAAAGCTAATGGTGCTCATTACTGGATCATTGCACTGTCTTTTGGCCTGAGAAGTTACCTGATGCCTAAAGCCACACTGGGTAATTTCTCTGGGGAGAGAGGAGGATTTGTCAATGAGTCTGACATTTCTCCAGTTTTACTCATTCCAGGAAAAAAAAAAAGATCAAAAGACATCCTATTTCCCTGAGGAAAAAGTAGCACAATGTATTTCCCTTGCTGGCATTTTTCAAATCTGCCTGTCTCCTTCTGTCCCACTAGTGGAATTACCAGTTGAGGTTTTTCACAAAGTGGTTATTAATTTTTATGATGGATGAAGTGAAATATAAAAATAACTAACAATAATAGAGATTGTGATGCTCCCACAAATAAAAACCATGAAAATTAAATTTTTGATCAAATTTTTTAATTAATTTAACCAAAAATAATTATTTTGAAGATATGACAGTTGAAATTCAGCTCACTCAGGATAAATACCATCTTTTTCAACATGATATTTTTAAACCCCACCCCAGATTCTCCCATGTTTTAGGACTATTTCCTCTCCATATCTTTGCAGTTCCCATCTGGAAGCCAGCAAACCTTTCTTCCTGCTTTCTCAGTCCAAAGTATTTATCTTTGGCCTTCCTTCAGACATAATTTTTTGGTCACTATAGTTTTATTTTCTTTTTGGATGAACCAGTGACACACCTTACCAGCCTTGCTGACGAGCTGCATTTTCCCTGCCCTCCCTGGTTTCCAGCTCACCGTCTGCCTTTGATCTGTGCTACCACAACAAGCAAGTGCTCCAAACCTTGCATTTGCATGCAGTCTGTTCTCAGAGAATACTCTCATTCCACCTGCCTTACTTTCTGTTCATTTTCTGCTTCCTGCTGGGTGATTTTTCCTGTTTTCCTGTTGCAACAATCACGCATCATTTTATTAACTTAATCTCAATATGTGAACATGAGGAAATAGGCAAAGCTGAGAACAGCGATTCACAGCTCAAAGTCCCAAAATCTCCTGGCTTAAAAGAGGGAATAATTAAAGACCTAATGCCCCCCAGCATGACTTTAATATCCAATTGTATAGAAACACACAGAGAAGCATTCTTCATTTTTTCCCCAGAAAAAAATAAAAATCAGTGCTCAGCACTGAGAACTCTATCTGGCTAGATAACCATCAGAAGAACCTCACTGAAATCCTGCATTGCTGACACACAAGGATTTATTCTTTGAGCACATCTTCTGATACAAAAAAAAAAAAAATTCCACCCCATTGGGCTGATTTTACAAAACAGTAAGAGTAACTTTTCCTGTTTTCCTAGCTTACTTTGATGACCTATTGATTTACTCACTGGTTCCCTGAAACATCTGGGGCACACAGATATGGCACCAAACGATCTCATGGAGACAGGATTAAAGATGAAAGTCTCAAATTGATGTTTCATTCTGTAAGATCTGAAAATAACATGTCCGTTTCCTCTGACAAAGGTATCAGGGCAGCCCTGCAGAGAGAAGGTGCAAGGATGAATCTCAGCAGGACTCAGGAGCCCTTCATGTGATGTTCTGTGCTACCAGTCTGGGACTGACTCCATCTGAGAGTTGGTTATAAAGGCACAGTCTGTGTGTAATCTTCAACAACTGCTTATGTGTTGCTAAAGTAAGAAAACAGGTGGTGAGGAGCTCGAGATCCTTCTGGTCAGAGTATGCACAACTTACAGAGACAGCAGATATTCAGACTCACCAATGTTACCAAGTAGGTCAGGGGAGGTTCTTGGCATCCTTTCAGCAGGGATGTTCTTCAGGGAGAAGCAGCTCCCAGGACACGCTCAAGGTTCCTTCAAGAGCAAGACAGGGAAAATCTCATTAGCAAATTGTTCCAAGACATAACTGGGAATGCAGCAACACACTGTGGCCTAACAGAGTATGGACATAACCTTGTCTCATGTATCAGGACTAACCAATGCATTAAAACTGCATCAGGTTCTATGTTCCTGGTGCATTGAAATGAAATAAGAAAATGTAAGTCAGAGCTTCAGGAGGAAAAAAAAAAGAGATAACAGAACAAAATACAGAGTGGGAAAATGGGCAAAGTCCAGTATTATCAGCCTCAGATAGAGACCCAGTGCCCTGTAGATGTGCACTGGCCCCTCACAGCCACAGGAATTATGGGTTTAATTAAGTGGTTTTTCCTAACACCTCCAATTTTACCGACACATCTTCTCCCTAATGTTAAATATCAAATAAAAAATAGAGTTTGAGATCACTGGGAAAATGCACACACTGAAATACAAAGATCAGATGATGTTACTGTCACGCAGCAATCTTGCTGGGCTACAACCACAATGTGTCATTTAGCACATAGAGTTTATTCATGGTAAATTTTTGGCAGTGAACATTCTACCTCTAATAGAATGTACCCAGCCCCTGCCTGCAACTGCAGTTTGAAAACCTGAATCACAGATACAGTGCTTGGTCCCACAGTTTTATTCCAGGAAAAAATACCCCTGAAACCAGTGGAGTTTTGCCAGATAAAAAAGAGTGAATTAATACATCTGGCAGAATCTGGCAATAAAACATGTACTATCATGTCAAAAAAATGATAGAAGACTAATTGTGAAAAATAAAAATAAACACGTCATTTTATTTCCTACCATAAATCAATGATAAAACTCTCATTTACAGCTTGTCAGAAGGAAAGTTTGTAACAAGTGGATGTGATGTTAAATCCACATGTAAGATAACCTAACCTTTTCTGTCACTCAAAAAAATGTTATTTATTATTAGATGTGATGCCACATCCAAGAATGTAATCAGTTTGACTGATAGCTCCAATTGTGAAAGTTGAACAGAAGCATTTCAAATAGACCTTAGTGTACACTGTATCCTCATATATTGATTCAAAAAGGAAAAAAATCCAAAAATTCAGTAACAATACTAGAATAATATAGTCCTGGTGATAAGCAATTCCAGATGCCCAGAACCACTGAAATGGTTGCCTTTGTTTCACCCACTGAATGTCCTAAATTTACACAAAACAAGAATCATAAGTGCAAAAAATACCTTCAATCTCTGTTGAGCAATTGACATTTTAAGACAGATGAAAAACTATGGGTCTAGATAGTGCTTAAGCTTGATAGACCACCTTACTGGTGGTCATTGTTGTGAATTTCATGACTGGTTTATATTCATGTCTGACCCTGTTGTGGGAGACTATTTTATTTAAACATGAGCTTCCAGTGAGGTATTGTGATCATGCAATACAGAAATCTATTCTTCCAGCCTTAGCTAGCATGAACTGGTATGGCTTCACTGAAGCGAATGGAAAGGAGAGGATCTTTTTAAAAATATATGATTCTGCTTTTCTTGCTCACACCAGAACTTCTGTGGGGGAGAAAGCAGAGCTACACCCTTGGCAGAGAAGTTAAGATGAAGGGAAAAAGGTGACACAGGAATGCAGTGATGTCCCTCTATTTACAGCCAGAACACAGCCCTCACATGTACCCACTCTCCCACTGAAATAATCTGTCTGCCTGTTCACACAATACACACTTTTTTCTCTTAATTGACAATTAAATGGATTTTTTTTTCCACTACAAATCACTTTCTGATGGTTCAGCTCATCTCTAAAATGTCGTATCACGTCTCCCAGAGTCACTGCACTAACACATTTTGTTCACACAGTAAATCTGCAGGTATGCAGGATGTAAATGTTCCTTTGTACACCAGATTTGCTGTCCCAGGACAAGGAAGGAAACCCCCGTTCAGAGGCTGCCTTACAGGGAGCTGGGCTGGGCCAGCTGGGCGTGGCTCTGCCACACAGAGCTTTCTGTTCAGTTCTGTGTGAGCTGGATACATCCTGTACATGGTTCTAGAAATTGCCAGGATAAGTGGCACAGATGGCACATATTTAAGATTGCACAGTGAAGATTATACTAACTAATTCCATAGGTTCAGATTTGCTGCTTGACTGCACACTCTGAAAAGGATTCTCTCACCCAGTCAGGACATCTGGCCTAAGGTCCCACCGCATCTCCCTGACACTGCTCTAGCAAACACTCTTCAAACGTTTTTATTATGTCCACATTAACTTAGACTGAATATAATTTATATTTTTTTTCTAAATCAGATTTACATTCACATGCTAAATGAAATGTTTTTAGCCTAAAACCAACCATGTGTCCCTGGAGATGGTCCTAACTCTTTCCCAGCATACTCACTGTCCCCCAGCTCTCCTCTGCTTGGGTGCAGCAACAGTGAGAGACAGAAGGAATGATAAGAACCCACAGTAAGTATTAGCTACCAGTGAAATAAACAGAACAACAAAAAAAAGAATCTGATCTGAAAGATGTGATTGTTGTGAATATACATTAAAAGACACAGCAGTGATATCAATTATTTGGAGATTTTCAGGGAAAAACAACTTGAAATTCATCTTCCAAGCTGCATATCATACATATTAACAAAGACAAATCTGGAACTAATCTGAATAATTTGCTTTTTTGCTTTAAGAATCTTTCTGACGTGTAAAGATTTCAATAAGAAACACACTAACAAGCTTTTTGCCTAATCATTCAAAACAGGAGACATTTGCAGCAGAACATTCAGTGTCTTTTGTGGTTAAGAACATCCATTTTAATAACTTTTTTTACCCTGATTATTTTATGCATATATGGATACAAAACATACTTGCTGTTATAAAATTTCTTATGCAAAATCTTCTGGAAGATAACCAGTAAGACAGAGTGGAGTTAAACACTCATCCCACCCCATTTCTGCTTCTTCTGGGCAAAACATAAAGCTGCAAACCCATCTCAAGATAACCCTTGTGAAAGCATGTATCAGGCACAGTTTCTTTCAAATACATACATGCATATATATATATACACACACATACACACAGAGAACCACATAGAAGCTTGTACCACAAAATCCAATTACTTCAATTCTTTGCTATAGAATATTTGCACAAATACACTGGTGAGACCCCCAGCACAAACTGTTCCCCTATCTGAGGCAATGTGGCACAATCTTTAACTTCCTCAACTACTCCCAGTCACAAAGAAGTAAAAGATTTGAAACACAGATTATATGATTTCTCACCTATTTCTAAAAAAAGATGCTTCCCAAATAGTTCCCCCACCTCATTAAATCCTTGAAATATACAGTTAGCAACAAATTTTAAAAACATAACACAGTAACTTCTGTCTTGCTTTCAGAAATACAGTAGAATAAACGAAATGGATACAGTAGAGAAATTTCTGGTTCTCAGAACCAGAAATCTCTGCAGTAACACATTCTCAGACATGTGCAGTGCATGAAACGTTGAGAAGATCCATGAAACAAAGACAGGAGTTAGTAAATAGAAGACAAAGGAAACCACTTTTCCAGAACAAAATATAAGATAAACTTTCAGAATTGAAAAGGATGCCCGAATCACAGAGTGGTTGCAACTCACTAGTCCAACTTACTCAGGATCAGGTCTAATTTAAAACTGAGTCATATTTGCCATGGACCCAGACCATATTTCTGCACAAACTGAAACATGAATGGTAGAATTGTCTGGCAGCCACCACCATTTTCTCAATTCAGACATAATTTGTAGCAGAATTTCAAGCAGACAGCAACTTCGAGATGGCAACTGACTAAAACTTGAGAAAATTTTAATTTAGAAAAGCTTTCCAAAAGCTGCTAAGAATCCTCATCCTAAGCAGGAAAGGGCTAAAGTTAAGCCTAACAACTTCTGCAGTGCTCATCAAAAAAAGGAAAAAATCCTTTTTACCATTTGCCTTCTTTTCCAGTGTAGGTGTTATACGGTTTCTACAGCACTGGACAGGAGCAGCAGCATTAAAAGAAGAAAAAAGAAACAATAAAAATGAAACCAAAACAATAGTTGCTTAGTTCTAGCCAATACTTATTGACAAATGCTGACAGTAAAGATCAGCAATGGTTTAATGGCAACTCCTCTGAGCTTTGCTTTCTGTCTTTTCATCTGCAATGTATAAAACTGGTGTTTCACATTTTTCTGGTCACAATAAAACTTCAACACATTCTTGCCTGCTATGGAAGTATGCAAATATCTAAGCACCTGGAGATATTAAAACCACAAGTCTCAAAACTTCATCACAAAGTTGTGTATGTTATGGCAAAAGTGTGAAAAGATAAATGGAAAACAGCCTGAAATAACAACATGAGACTTTCAATTTCAGCAACCAAATTCCACTGTGTATTGTGAGAGTGTTCTATGGGACACTGAATACAGAATAAAAGGGCAGACAATTTAAGAACTTTAAACAAACTACTGCAAAGAGCAGCAAATACCAGATACAAAAATCCAAGTTTTTCTTCTGCCCCCACAGACCTTTATCCAGGGATAAAGCAAGTTACCTCACCTGCTGCTGCATCTGTGTATTGGAGAGAACCACTTTTCCTAATCACAGAGGAAAGATGAGATGCTTGGGTTTCACAGTAATGGAGACAGACAAAAAAAACCTTTATTAGACAGTTTTAGGCCTTTGGCTTGACATGAAGAAAATAAACAAGAATCAAACTTTGTTATGCTTTAATGCTGGCAATGCTGTTCTTCAAGCAGTTATCCTGCTTTGCAAAAGGCAGCACTTAAATAATTCTTCACTTGCATTTGAGGGTCTTGTAAAGACCAAGACATAAAACAGAAATGAGAAAGGAGGAAAGGCTGAGTAAGGTACTGGCTGAGTAATGTAAGCAGTGCAATTGTTCTGTCCAGGGGTCTAAAACCCTTCTGCTTTTGTGGAACTTCCATACTGTCACACATAAATAAATGTCTTATAAGGCACAGGTCTCTCTTAGTTGATCATATAACTTGATCACTAAAGCCCTGCCAAAGATACACTCACACAATCATATTGAAGTCCATTATTTTATTGTAAAATCTCTTTCATCTCTTTATGTTAAAAACAACACATTTAAGATTTTTCCAGTGTCTAAAAATTTGCTTTTGATATCAAACTATTTTACAGCAATTTAATATTTTATCACATGATATAGTATCACTAAAACTTATATATGATTGTGTATGTATTGTAGGCACACAGAAGTACACATCTGCACATGAACCAGTTTGTACACGTGCACGAGCATGAGCTAGGGATTTTAGCAACTTTTCCATTTGCAGTTATTATTACTTTAAGTCGAGCAGTAAATGGAGGGAATCAGACAGACAGGCATTCACTAGGTGAGGATCATGATTTGACATTTCTGTAAGCAATTTCTTGAGTTTTCCAGCCTTTAGAGATTTTGTTACAGAATACAAAGCCAGATATGTATTGAGTGAGGATGCTGAAACTCCAATCACAGTTTATTTCAATCGATATTTCTTTTTTGAAGCCAGGAACTCTCATGTAGTGCTCATCTGACAGCTTTTGATGTGAGCAGCATTAATAAATGTTGACATCTGGGTTGATTACTCTCCATCTACAAGCATGGACTAGTCAGGCACGGGCTAATCCCTTCGTTCTTTCTGCTGGCACTGCTGCTGTTTCTGTCCCACTTGCTACTGCTCAGTTTTATCTGTAACTTCCAGTACCAAAAATACAGGATTAGAAAATCTGACACTTACAAGTTGTCTGATGTTATTTAGCATTGGAAAAATCTGTGAAAACAAGGACCAGAACTACCAGCAGTGAGACGTGTGTGTTGCTAATACCTCTACAATAATTCTTACAGCAGCACCACGCTGCTCTTGTTTCAGTGGAAATAAACCACACACTTTAGGGTGGTATTGTTGCTTTCTCAAGTGATCTGCACACAAAGTAGCCACCGTGTACCCTCCTGGCAGCAGTGCAAGGAAGGAAAGTGCACAAAGAACCCACACTCACTCTTTCAAAGGTCCACAGACCATTCAGAGCAAACCAGAGATGTTTTCTGTGCACTGGAAGGTGCCATTACAAGGAAGAGTCATCCAGATGCCCTCCATGGATTCCCAGGTTTGCCTGTATGATTAATGAGTGCAAAGCCAAAGACAGTTTTTAAGAGATGACCACATAATTTATTACACAAGATGCCTTTTTCTTCTTTAGACTGTTAATCACACTAAATGCTCTCCATTTCAAAACATGTATAGTTTATAGTTTATTTATTACATTTATAGTTTATTTTCAGTTATAATTAAAAATGCTCTATTACTAACCTAGAAATGCATGAACAATTTACTCAGGAAAAAAAAAAAAAAGGGTACATAAAAGCCAGAAAGGTCTTGAGAGTCCTTATTTTGGAAATGGAACTCAGAAAAATGCTCTCCATTAGCTTACTAACACTGATCTCCCTCCTGTTGAGCTGAAAGCCAGTCATTCTATTTAGAATCCTAACTCAAATCCATAGTGTGTTGCTATTCCAATAATTCATGGATCCTTTTTTTATTTGAGACCATAGAATAGTAATTAGGAAATAATTTTTTTACAAATCAGTATCAAGGGCAAGCACAATGCAAAAATAATCAGAATAGAAACCTGAGTGAGGCAGCAGATAATGCACCGAAAGGCAAACTCATTCATTTACAGGGCTTAAATAACCTTCCTATAAGATACATCACTGACTGCTGCCCTGGCAAAAATTATTTATAAAGTCTAGTACATATGTAAAAAGCAAAATACCCTCACATATATTAAAGCAACTGCAATTGCCCATCTTTTCTTACCTTACTGCCAACAGTTCTTAGATTTCATCCATCAGCAGAATAGATTCCTGAAAGATTATCCTTGAGTAAGATTATATAAGTAATTCTTAGTTTTCAATAGAAATGCTATTTCACTTAATACACACAAATGGGTAGTGCTTTTCTTATTAAAAGGTATCATCTGATATTTATATTAATACACCTAAATTAATCCCCTGAAAAGTCTGTTTGATTTATATGAAAAAGCAAAAATTAAAATCACAGTGCTTAGGGGGGGTTGCTAAGATAGTGAAACAACCTTTACCTTGTCAGTACAATCTTTTCCTATTTTTGACACTTTTTAAACACAATGATACTGGCTGTTCTGAGCTCTAAACTGAAGCACAGAACTTAGTAAAAGCTTCCCCTAAGAAGTTTTTAATGCCATTCGAGAATTAAACAATCATTGCATACACTCCATAATCATTCATACAACATGCAAAACTAAATTATCTCAGCTGAGTAGTTGCCTTATAACTTGAAATATCAAAAGATCAGCCCTGCTATCTTGGCCTATACTTAAAATAAAAAATAATTAGGTATTTGCCATAGTGAATTATTAAGATTTGTCAAATTACATAATAAATTATTCAATACATCTCTCAAGATGAATTTTCATTATTGTTTGTCAATGGGTTATAACATAAAGTTTTACTTTAATTGTTGTAAAGAACCCCATCATTTTACCATGATGTTCTACCAGATTACAAAATCCCAAACTATGCACCACTGCCTTTAGGGGGAAAATGGAATCCAGCTGCAGCTATCCCCTTCCCAGAGCTCACTGACCAAGCCTTAAATAGTACATAAGGAGGCTGTCAATTAAACAATACTTTTTCCCTATTTTTCAGCACTTCATATCATTTAGGAAAAGATAATTTGTATAGTAGAGAGTCAGCCAGAGCTTCTGGTCAGTCGGTCTGGCTTGATATCCAAGAACATCCACAGCTGTGTTTGCATTTATTCTGGTGCTTCCTAATATGTGATGACCCCATGAGCTTCCTTCATCCCTTCTGCTCTGCACCATCTGTCTTACACCATGTTCTTGTCATTCTCCAGCAATTCAGAGCTCCAAATCTTCCAGGCTGAGCCAGAAACCATATCTTTGTGTTAAACTTCCCTGCAAGGAGCCATAACATCTCGTCCAATAAGTTCTGAAACTTGGTTACATTCTGTGTGAAGAAGTGCTGCTTTTATTTGTTTGGAACACACTCCTGATAATTTAATTTTGATAGCACCAGTTGTCATATTACGATACACAGGGAACAATCATTCCCTTTCCACCTTCCCTGTATTACTCATATCATTGGCCTTTTTCTTATCCCTCTCTGACATTACGTTTCCAAAATTAACAGTTCTAACCTATTTAACCATTTCTCATATGAAAGACATTCTCCTCCCTTCCACACTCGTGTTGCTCTCCTCATACATTGCTAGTTCATTAAATATTCTTCAAATGAGGATAAGAGGCACACAACCAAGGGAAGACTTCACACCATTACTGAGATCCCCAATGTAAGATGTTAACAGAGGATCCAGAGTGACACTGCTTAAATATGCTGTTTAAGCAGCACATTATTTATATTGTTTATACTGCTATTTATATTATTTATACTGTTCTTAGCTCAAAAAAATACTTTTCTATTTTTATTTCAATACAAAGAACCACAGAGAATCTTCTACTACAAGTAAATATCAAAAAGGACTGTCACCACATTTGCACAAAGCCATGATTTATTGTGGTTATTGCACAGTTGCCACAGAGATGAGTTCTATTTCACTTTTCTGCTTATCTTTACTAAGAGCTGCAGGATATGAGATTCAGTACAAACAGGCCTGAGAGAAAGGCTTGCATGAGTAAAATATCAGAAATAAGAAATCACCCTTCCACCATGATCTCATAAAGGCTGCAGGTGCTTATTCTCTGCCTATTCCCAAAACCCCGCTGGAAATTTAAATGACTTTACTGTTTTGCACAAAAATTCAATTTATGCAAGCTTGATAGCATTTTTCCATGATAATTTAATTCTAATTTAAATTCAGAGCAAATTTTTCTAGTGGTTTAAGAATGTTGCAGAATCCACCTCCTTCGTTTTTTTGAGAAAATGTAAACAACTGCAGCTAGGACTCAAAGTTATCTAAGGCCTCAAAAATTTGCCTGTGGAGATTTTGTCCATAAGGATCAAACAGCAGCAGCCAAGAGCACTGATAAAATCACACTGTCCAAATACTCAAGGAATAATGTACATCCCACTGCTTCAGTGGCAGATTTATTCCCAATTAAGTATGCAAAGCTACAAAAAACTTTGCTTAATACCAAAATCCAATTCCCTCTGGGTTGGTTCTGTGCCTGCCAATATGAAAATAACAAGCCAAAGCTCACAAAGGTGCACTGGTATTATCAGGTTTAATGAAATCCTGAAGGTGACTAACCATTTATTTTAATAGGTTTATAGGTATATTCCCATTGCATTATGTTATTACACTCTTTCCTTGTGGGTTCCTCCCATGGAGTCCCTCTTTTGTAGCCAATTCTCTTAAAAAAAAAAAAAAATCTGCCGCTTATTTTTTGTATTATTGATCTTATTTTTTTTTGTTTGGGTTGATTTTTCATGATTGACATCAAGCACATTAAAATTATAGGCTGATTTTATCTACATTCTTTCCTTCTGTTTTTTGGACAAAAGAATCTCTGTATTTTGCAAAGATCTGCAGGTGAAATTATAGCTTCTGGGACAGAACAGCCCCATCCTACATTCACAAAAGAAACTAATACACCCCGAGGTGATGCACTTCAAAACTATCAGAAGATGACAAAGCCATTAGTTGGCATCAAAGTCCTCCCAGAGTTATAGTCAATGTAATCAGGCACAAACAGCTTGTATTGTTGGCTTGTCAATATCAATTCAGACCACCCAGTGCTTCTTACTTATTTTTTATTATTGATTCTGCATCTTTCCTGCCCGTATCATACAGCTAAATTCCTTCCAATATGACAAAGCCTTGAGGATTTATAGACGTTTCTCAAAGTGTAACAAATTGCTATTCTTGTTAGGGTTCCAGCTACAATCCCTATTGGAAAAATGTTATGAGATACTATCAAAGTGATCCCTGGCTGCTGATGCAGAAAGGAAGACAAACCATTTTTAGTTAAAATCAAAAAGAAATAGTAGCAGAAGGAGGGTATTTACTAAGTTACAGTCATTTATCAGAAGGAAAGAAGGAAAATTAATTAAAACCCAACACAGGGTTTAAAAGTTTTGAAAGTCTGTAAATCATTAATAGTGCAGCTAAGAATCCCTGTTTATTAAAAATCTAAATCTGAGATCATCTTGAACGAAATATTTTGCTTTTTTCTCCAGAAATCAGGCCACACAGAATCATAAGATAAACTGTATGAACTGAAATGATTCAGCATCCCAAGACTGCTCTCTTTTTTAATAACAGACTATTACATTCAATATAAGCAAGAAGCATCAATAGACCACCATACATCAGAGATACATGATGAGGGCACAGCCCTCGAAAAGCAACAGAAGAAGAGAGGATTGCTTTCACTTTGTCATTTCTTTTAAAAAGTTATTACTGAAAGGAAGAAGAAAATCCTTTTTTCTCTCTTACAAATTATGTCTGGTTTTATCAATAAGAGCTGTTCTTTGCTAAAACCAAGAGATCAGTAAAGTGTGACTAGCTTGAAAATATACTCTGACATGTACATTCTCAGAATTTTCAAATTTTTGGCATTTGATGGATAATTGGTATGAGTAACAAACAGAGGTTTGAAGGTTTTCACTTTGTTCAAAATGCCATAAGATCTGTCTGGTGAGACTCAGTAAAATTAACTGAGAGTCACCGGCCCCAGTCAGAGCTTATGATGATAGAAACCAAACAGAATAAACAAATGGAAGAAATCTCTAGAGGCATTCACTATGATTGTTGTAATATTTAAATCTGAGGACAGAACAGGCATATGAATCAAAAGTTCACCAAAATAATGTGTGGCAGAGATAAGATAATAAAGTAGCACGGGTTTTAGCCCACAGTAATACAAATTCAGCTTGTCTCATCCCTCAGAGTAAGCAGGATGCAGGGAAAGCAACACTGTCACTGAAGGTGAAGGACTCCTCATCTTAGAAGGAATATTGTACAATGTGAAAGGACTAGAGATAGAATTAAGGAATTAACCAATCTCTTTTAATCCCTTTAAAATGAAAATGGAAGACAGAATCTTGCATTACAGATCAAATTAGAAAAGGAGCAGCCGCAATCTTGAAAAGCAAGGAAAAGAAGTTTGTTTTTAATAAGGGAAGTGACAATCAGAGCAGTGGAGTCAGGAAGATGCTATTAACAGCAGCATTCTATGAGGAAGTGATGACAGAAAAAAGACAGCAGAAAATGGCCTAAGAGGAGATTACTGTTGAGAAGTGTAGAAACAATCAGATTATATGTGAGAGTTTGGAAAGCTTAAACACTACATGTGGAGCTTGAAAGAGAAGACTGAACTGAGATGCTCAAAGGCTAGTTATAACTTCTGGAAAGCCCATGCAGAGGAGAAATTGAGTGAGAAAAGCCTGCAAGAAAAAAAGTCCATAGTAAATAAGAATTAAGAGGATGTTAAACCTTGGACAGATTGTACTGTATAAATCATATCCATTATACACACATGACTTCACCTGCCCCTTTTTCTGGTACCTCCTTTACTACAGGTTTTGAAATTTAAAACCTTCATTCAGGACACCATTTTAGACTGAACAACACATCACACATCTGTGTTTTTATCCTTCATTACACTGCACTCTCAAGGTACGTTTCTGTTAACATATTGTGCTCATTTTGGTCGAAGCTTGGTTGGTGGCTGAGGCTAAACCACGACACATTTATCTCTGTGACCACCAAATATTGATGCTGCTCATCAAAAATTTCTAAACTGCAATCAACAGAACTGTTTGGTGCTAATTATATTTCTAACACAACTGTGCATTGCCTCTTAGAGTGATATCTGAGCTTCCCTGCTGTCTTTAGCATCAAGGGCCAGCTACTCTATCAGTTTGGTCAGGAAACTACAGGCTTTATACTCATTAACATGGTACCTCGAATGCTGCAGAGCAGCCCAGTAAAAAATTGTTCATATAATTCTTAAAAGACTACAAAATGGTTTCCACTAAGAACTCAGATGTGAGACAGGACACCACCATACAAACTCAGTTTCAATTTTCAGAGTCACAGAAGGGTTTGGGTTGGAAGGAACCTTAAAGATCATCTCGTTCCAATCCTCTCTTATGGGCAGGGACACCTTCTGTTGTAGTGCTAGGTTCAGTTTAGCAAGCTGCAGCTTTCTGAGAGCTCAGCAGAGATGCTTGGGGCAGGGTGGCCATGGCTCCCTCCCGCAGGACATTTCGGAGGGCTCGGTGGCTGTGCCCCAGCAGCTCCCAGCTCTACAGCACAGTGACAGCGAAGGGGGCCAGAAGGGGCTCTCCATAAGGGTTTGAGAGGATCTTTTAATGGTTACATCTTGTCCCCACAATCCCCAGAGGCAGAGAGACCTCGTGGTCCCCACACAGGGGGTTTTATCTGGGGTTCAGGACTGGTCCATGGGCGGAGTTGGGGGACAGGAATCAAAAGGGAGAGCCCAAGGGAGTGGCCAGGGCTGGGGGCAGGGGAAAGGGGGGGAAAATACGGGATCAGAAAAGCATGGGTAAACAGATCACCACAACCTTCCACTGTCCCAGGTTGCTCAAAGCCCTGCCCAACCTGAACATTTCCAGGCATGTGGCAGCCACAGCTTCTCTGTGAACCTGTGCCAGGGCCTCCCCATCCTCTCAGGGAAGAATTTCTTCCTAATATCTAATCTAAATCTACTCTGTTAGTGTGAAGTCATTCCCCCTTGTCCTGGCCCTTCATCCCTTGTAAATAGTCTCTTTCCATTTTTCTTTAGGCTCCTTTCATGCCCTGGAAGGCCACAATTAGGTCACCCCAAAGCCTTCTCTTCTCCAGGCTGAACAATCCCAGCTCTCCCAGCCTTTCCTCCCAGCAGAGCTGCTCCATCCCTCTGATCATCCTGGTGCCTCCTCTGGCCTGGCTCCAGCAGCTCCAGGACCTTCCTGTTTTGGGCCCCAGGGCTGGGGCAGCTCTGCAGGTGGGGTCTCACTTGGATATTATGGAAAACATATAGAGCATTTGATACTGTTGACTTTTGAGTTAATAACTCTTTAGACATTCAACTATTTCTTAGGCTGATCTACCACCAAAGAAGAAAGCATTTATATGCAGCAGCAGAAGCTATCAAAGGCTGAAGTGATTTTTACTTAATAAAATTACACAGGTTCTATATAAACACTTTAGAATATAATAACAATATGTCAATAATCAAGGAATGCCCTACTATGCTGAATAGGAGTTCATGTAGTTAGGCTGGGCAATATAGTTCATTTCCTTGTCACAATTTTAAGATTAAAGATGACTGTACTGCAGTGATTTATTCTGATCCTCATAGACATTGCAATTACTGTAATACAGAAAATGGCACAGTTAGCTGAAAATAGTTATTAAAGCCTAAGTTATTAGCATATAAGAGATTTAAAGAGAACGAGAGAAATTATTTAGTTGCTACTGTTTATGTGGTAAATTCTTACACTGGTTATTATGCCAATGGGACCAAATAAGGGTACTTTGCACATATAATGAAAAGAAATTAAAAACTTGACTAAAATAAATCATTTTTAACACAGTAGTTCTTTCAGCTGAGGCTTTGGTTGATACATTAGATAATCCTATATGCCTTCACCATGACACACTCTTATTTGGAACAGTTTGTAACATTCCCATTCTGTCTGTGAAAAGACACTTTAATTGAAAAATCATTTGCCCATAAAATTATCATCATCAATTTACATTCTACAAAGGGACTGCATTATGACCATAAAACAATTTGTAAGTGGATTCATTCTACCCACTGAATCACTTTACATTATTCTGTGAACAGAATGATTAAAGCAGGTTAGCATTTTGCTGGCAAAGTAATTATGTTGTTATGCATTTCAGCCACACAGATACTTGTACTAGCTAGTCCATTTATCTTGGTGACAGAACATCTATACTAAATGGGTAGAATACATTTTGTTTCTTGATGCAGTTCACCTAATTCACAAAATACTTTTAAACTTAGTTTTTGTCTTCGGGAAACCTTTATCTATTTATTTATTTAACTTTATTTTATTTAGCTGATTAGAATTTGTAAGTGATTTTAAGAAAAAGTGAAAATAAGTGTTCTAGTAGAAGTAGCTCAGCTGCACAGAACTTGTGTTTAGCTTAGGAAAAATCTGCACAGTACAGCCTGCAACAGTCTTTTCTTTGGGACTAAATTGCTCTTTCAATCAGTTAGAAAAGGGAAATGACAGTCCAGTTCTGAGGGTAACAGCCACAGTATAGCATAAATTCCAGTGAGAGTGAGAGCTCAGTGGCTCTGGGCTGTGGCAGCCACCTCTTCACATTTGATCATCAGTATGTGCATGGGCACTTCTTGGCAACTTGCACACTGCCACAGACAGCAGCTGTAACCATCAATACATGGCACTCATAATTTTATAACTTCAAACATCACCAGGGCACTCCCCACTGTCCTGCAAATAAAAGGATGGGTGAACCCATCATAGGTAAATTATTTATGTTGTCTGTGTTGGAAAGCACATGCAAATATGCAAGTCTGGACACTTAAATCTGACTTCCTCTGTTAGTGAGGATTTAAAGTTCACTTACAGGAATCCTACTGGTGTAAAAACAACCACTAACTTACACCATCCAAAAGATCCATCTCTCACCTATTCTTTAGCTTCAAGGTAGGAAGAGTTAAATGTATGGGTCAAATTTCTAAATATGCAAAGAACGTCAAACTTTTAAAGAAATAGTCAGAAAACAATGTGTCAAAACCTACTAAAATATCTATGTGTGATTATTTCAGTAGTCATGGCATTTTTTTCTGCCATGATTAACTAAAACTTATATTTAACAAAGAGGAATGAAAATAAAAGCACAGAAAAGATCTCCACACAGACACCCTTTCATGGCCTTCTCACACCATAAGGGAGCTCTGGACTTGAGGGAAAAAAAGAAAAAAAGCCCTTTTACTTCACCTCAGGTTTGTAACACCTGTCCCATGACTTCTTCACAAGCACCAATCAAATTTTTTCAAGTGACCAAGGGTTCTTTAAAGGTTTTGTTGTTTGACTGGGTTTGGGTTTGGGTTTGTTGGTTTTTTTTTTTTTTTTTTTGGGGGGGGTGTGTTGGATTTTGGCTTTCTTTGGGGGCTTTTTTTGATTTTTTAAGGAGCTTCAATGAAGAGCAATGGATCAATTGCTTGCCAGCCATAATGGCATGTTTTTACTTGATGCTCAACTCATTGTTTTTAATCTGAAGAAAATGTGCTTGCAGAAACACTATTGCTGTTAAAAGAACTCTCAAACTGGTTTCATTCCACCCCTGTGCAGACTTTATAAACTGATAGCAGCATTACTGCTCTCCAAACACACTCAATTCTCATTAAATGGCTAATCTAAAACCAATCAACCAAAACACAGAGAAGAACTGCACCGAATACAAATCTCTTACTCCCAAGATGGAACTTAAATTAAGGTAAATCACAGTTAAATCTCAGATCTGAGTGACCACCTTTCAAAAATAAGGAGTATTAGCTTATAAAAAAGCCACAAAAAGGAGTAGATGGGGAAAAACAGATTTTTCCTTAATAGCTTCAGCAGTCTTTTACTCATGTGAGTGATTAACGCACTTAAAATTTCAAGAACAACATTTTGTAGGCAATAATCTATATGCAGTTAACACATCTCTAATAATATTGGAATAAGTAGAATTTATTAAAAGTAAATGTCAAGATTGAATAATTATTTCTACTTAGGTGGATATTGTTTGAAGTCTAATTTTATCTAATTCCTAACATAATACAGACCTACTTAAAAGTGGTGTAGTAATCCTTAGAAACTGGCTGAATACAAAATATGTGCATTACCTTGCACACCCAATTTGACCAGACAATTATTACTGGAAATTTTCTATTTGCTCCACTCCTTGGTACCTGTGTGAATAATTCCTCCTTAGATCCAATATCACACCTACCTAGGATGTGCAATGGGCATAAATCGTAATCACTTGAAAGTTCCAGCAACATAAAGCTCGTATGTAGAGTTCAATTTGGAGAAGGAATAAAACCAAATAAAAATAAATAAAACCGACAAACTTTGAAAACTTGAAGGAAGAATACTTCAAATCTTCCTTTATTTCAAAAGTGAAATCTGAAGTTCTCTCATTCTGTTATTGACTTGCTCTAGAAACTCCCTTGGATAATTCATTTCAGAACTCTTTTTCTCATGTATTCACTGGGGCCCATAAATGACATCTATCTTCACTTCTAAATCATCCTGAAGTCCAGAAGTATACACTGAATGACCAAACAGGATTTAAAAATAATAGCAAGCCATAAACTGTGTAAATAAATGCCTCAGGTCTTTTTAGTAATATTTTTTTTTAATTAGAAGCCTACAGTTCTATGGATCTAACTCATAAAACCCTTTCAAGGTACTTCATGGAAACAATTTGTAGCTCTGTATTTGTCTTGCAAATTGACAGCTCATCATATATTCCTGTCTTATGTGTCTAATTGGCCATCTTAAATTGCACTGTGACTGCAACAAGCAGTTCCAAATATTTGTTGTTATGAAATCTTAACTGCCTCTTAGCAATGTTAGAAACATTGCAAAGAAAGACAAAGCTGACAAGTGGCATTCTTCAATGAATTATTTCTCTCCATTACATCTGTTGTGTCAACAATTCTACTCAATAGACCCTCCTATACCTTTTTAGGATGTTCTTGAAATAATACCACTACCACTTTCTTTATGAAAGCTCTAAGTTAATATATAGATACTCAGCTGATGGAAAATATCTAACCTCCCATTAAATAAATTCAGCAAGATTAATCCACATCACTGAAAAGAAATTTAACCTGCATTGTTTCAAAACAGGCTCCAGCTCTCAGTACTCAGTGTCCTCAGACAAAATGCACCAGAGGGATACATGCATGTCTATATGACTTCATAGATCAAGGGAGGCAGTAATAACACCTAGGCTGGCACAGTTGCTGCTTTGGAGGAAATGTGTTTTATGCAAACAGTGAAGGAAGGGGGATAACAAGCCATGCCCTTGAACATCAAGGAAAGAAATATAAAGCAGAGCATGGTCTATTTCTTTCACACAGATGCTAAAAAACTGTGCTAAATCACATTCTTTACAAAAATGATTTGGAGATTCATTTAATCAGTTTTTTAATTACAAATAAAACAAACAGTGTTTGAGCTATGAAAAGCACAAATATGCTTGGAAGCCTTAACAGGTAAATACAATTATATACTGCAATAAAACCTGCACAGATCTTTTCAGCCAGTGGTTCACAGCACTCAGATGCGCCTTTGGAGAAGCATAAACAATGCAAAAACCTGTAATTGCAATGTCAGTCATGGTGTCCATACAGAATACCAAGTATAAAATCATATCTTGATTTATTTCCATGGGTCTTTGGCAAAACAAAACCCTACAAAGCCAACAGCAGAAGCACAGTGTCCTCTGCTGGGGAAACTGCCTGAGATTCCTTACCTGAACATAAGGGAGCAGGGAAAGGACACGACTCTCCTACCCAAAACTGAGCTAGTTCAATCAATCATTTGTTCCAAAAACTCCCATTTTTCACAATATACATAAAAATAGTAGGAGAGAGAAGACCATCCTAGAGATATTGCTTCAGTGACTTCTAACAATTCCACCTCGATTGATTGATAGCTCAATAGTCATTACTTATATAATTCACCATAAGTGATCTTAAAATACTTTACTTTTTCATGCATACTGCCATTGTGAAAAATGACCATTTGTCAAAGTGAACTTTTATAAAAGGGCTCCTGAGCACAAATGTTCTTAATCTCTTCTCTTTTTTTATATGATGAGGATTCAGCTACAAAATGTGCCACCTATAATTTAGAATGGAACAAGAAGTGCAACATAAGTCAATAGCTCTCTTCGATTACTGGATGTGATCAATTTGCCCATATACCTGAAGAAGCTGTAGCTCTCTCTGCTAGGATAAATAAGATATCTTGTTCTAAACTGAGGTACAAAGGAAAAGCCCACCCCTGCCCTGTGTGGATACTCTCTCACAGCAGCAGTCAATAACGCAAGGGTGTAAAGTTGTAAATTTAACTGAGCAAAAAAGGATGTAGCTATCAGAAATATCATTCCAATTCATATAGCATTTATATTTGAATGTTAACTATAGCATTCGAGGCAAAAAAATAATAAATGCAGAGAAGAATAGTAAAGAAAATGATGGAAGCACCAACCACTAACCACAGCAAATAAAAATAAAAAGTAGCTTTTGTAAATAAACAAATTCACAAATCACATCCCTTACAAACTGCTTCTGTACTCTGTGATAAATTAATAGGTGGCACAACAAGAGCTCACTGATCTGGATTTCTTCACATCAGATATTACTATCTGTCTTGAGTCTGTTCTTCCAATGCACATATGACTTTCATGCACGTGGTCCTGTCATGCATCATTTCAAATAACTTCTGCTGTGCATTATGCATAGCTCAGTAGCAAATGAAGGGAAGGCTGTGTTGGCAGATCAAAGAGAAAATTTTAAGGCAGGTATTCTTAGACACTCCAAAACTCCTGAGAAACCAAAATTCCCCAGCGGCGCCACTGGGGAAAAAATGGCCCCGTTGCCCCTTTCTGTCTCCAGTGGTTACATTTGTGTAAAAGGGGAGATTCCATTGCTCTTATAAACAACTTCCATTTTAATATGTTTTAAAATGCACAGATAAAAATTACATACCACACCTACTTATTATATTACTCTGATCAAGCTGAGTGTCTGATTTACAATTGCCATGACCACTCTCCATGTGCACATTGGCCAGTTCCTTCCATGCATGTTCATTCCATTTATGCAAATAAGAAACCAAATTTTGCACAACTGGAGCCTTTATTTGCCTCAAGTTTCCAACCTCTGTTTCCAGATCATTTTCATTCATTCAAAATATACTTTTCATGAAAAGGATCCAACAACTCAACTGTCACAGCCCTCATGCAACTCAAAGTCATCTAAGTACAAAGCCAAAAGTCAGGGACATATGCTTGTATAGGTTTACATTAAGAAATATACTCAGATAAAGACTTTTTTTACCCAAACTAGAACAAAACATTATTTCTTTGAACAAAATGGTAAATTTAAAGACAATAAGAGGGGAAAATAATTCTATTTTTCCATTAAGAGCCATTCTCAGTAAGATAACTATCAGCTAAATTAGACAGCCCAGCTAGATACAGCTCTAAGCAGTTATAAAGCATTTATCAGCATTATACTTGAGCCTAAAGCACTCTTGACTGTAGACAGCAGATACTATACAGTGGATGTGGTACAACAGATACATTTTTTGTCTTTTTATATAAAAACACTTTATCTACAGGTTTGTATGGAAATACAGCACAACCAGACAGCAAAACCCCTCAAATCCACTGTCATTCATTCAGTAGTTAGAAAAAGAATGATACTTTTTTACAACAAAATATCTCATGTGGAGACCATGGTTTTATCTGTTCTGCTGCATGCAGACCTTTCTAAGGCACTCTTCTGTAAAATGTTACTGGAAAACCCACCCCCATTGATTCACAGTCATGACAGACATGGATAGATAGACTTGCAGACAGACACACAGACACAGAGCAAAGCACATATTAACATGCAGTAATAATTACATCCAAATGGCATTTCACTTGTCTCCTGATCTATTTTAAGACCCTACTGCCTTCTACATTTTCCCTCTTTTTTCTTCCAGAGAACCTCTATACCATTCCCTGCTATCAGTCACCAGACATATTCCCAGGAACATAAAGCAGCAGAATAATTTAATGCCTTGGATCTGTATGTCATTCCTGCAGCATTGCTAAGCTCTCTAAAAATCTCATTCAATGATATCACTGCATCTCTAATTTCAGCTTTGTTTAGGCCAAAGCCTAAACATATATATTTTTATATATATATAATTGTTTAGTTAGTCTAGCAATATATTTATTTTCTAAAATGAGTAGTGGAGAGGAGAGAGAGGATGACTTAATGTTGCATAAACAGGATTGCTGTTTCAACTTGAATGGATTCCATAGAAGTTTTGTGTTTCCAAGTCTACTGATGAAGTGTGTCGTCATTCCTGTCTACTGATAAAACTAAGGAAAAGCTATCACAATCACTCAGTTGAATTCAAAGCACTGCCACTGTACCCCTAAAGCTGTTTTCTCAAGTTGGAAATAAACGATTTTTTTTCTCCTTTGTTTGCTATGCCAGGAAGAGATAATGCAGCACATTCAGTTAACATTTGTCCCTGAAGCATATTATCCCTCCAGGAATATTATGTGGGAGTAGCACAGACATAGTGTTTCAAATTAATCAGGAATGGGATTAATCATGCAAGAAATAGAAGTTAAAATGTAATATTTAAAAATAAAGTTACAGCAGTAGAAAAGTATAATTAAAATATTCTTCCTAGCTACAATTTCTGTTTCCATGCTAAGTTTGATTGTATCAGTTACTTTCCTGTTTTATAATTTCTCAGTTTTAATGCCTTAGAGTACAAATCTGCCATTTATTGAAGCCTCGTTAGAAATGCCTGAGCCTTCCTTCCTTGTCCCTCATTTTTCAGCAAAATGTAACAGCTTCATCAAGATTCTGATCTGCACAGTAGAGCTGACTGACCTGAGAGCAGCGTGTGAGGACAGAGGACTTTGGAGTGCCAAGGAGCAGCACTGAGAGGGGAAGGTAAGAATTGAGCAGGTGGATACAGGGGATGTTATTCCATGGGAACTGACCATGAAAATTAAAGCAGAATTTCAGGGCACACTCAAAATAATGCCATGAGTGCCAGCAAGAAGCGCAAGAAAAGTGAACACAATTCATAACACATAAGGGTAGCAGTAGAAGGGCAAGTGGCAAAGTTGTCCAAGGGCTCTGTTACCTGAATGGGGAAAGATTTTCACACTGCAGAATTCACATCAATCACTTGGTCAGTATTGCTATAATTAGAAATATGGGCAAGCATGCTTATTCCCTCCTCCTTCTCACATGTGGCATCTTAATTTCAATCAAAAATCCTTAATTTACTAAAGTCAGGTTTCTCAGTGATTTCTGCAGGGACATCACTTAATTCCTTCCACTGCAATTTCCACTATGGCACAGGATCAAGCATCACGACATTATTCAAAAAGTTGTGTATCATCAACTACTGCCAGAAGAACAGCAAATGAAATATTTATTTCATGTGCATATTATGGAATCTGTATTTATTTGCCACAATAATTATTAAAAATGTTCACTCAAAACCTTTCATTTTTACCTGACTGGAAGTAGTTTTCCAACAGGAATCATAGTTTAATTATTTATTATTTTAAAAACTAAGGGTAGAGATAATCATGTGTCTATGCAGCTTGCCTGTATCAAAATTAATTGCCTATATTAAATTCAAGGACAGTAATCATCTGTCTGTATTTTTACAGACTCCAACCTTACTCCTGTGGAAGATACAGAGACTAATACTTTGTTTCTGCATGATCATGCTGAAACAAAATGCAATTGCTTCCCTGGAACCACATTTTCTCTCTGTACCCATTTGTTCAGAACTTGCTGTCTTCCTATTATATTATCCACCCAGCATCTTATATCACCTAATGTTCACTTCAAATACAAAAAGTCTTTATCCTTTTGGTCTGAAAAGGGATTACTTTTTCTTACGTTACTGATTTTAAATATGCCAGATCAATGTTACTTTTCCTTTCCTACCAAGAGACCAAATGAAAGCTCTTAAGAGAAAAAGTGCTGGTTTATCTGGTTCATGGTTTTAATCAAACAGTATACTCCTAGCTCAAAATGTATAATACAAATCAATACAGATCCCACAATTTTAAAAAAACTAAAATTGTTGCTCAATTAAATTGCTGTCACAATTAAAAAATAAAGACTTTTATGAATAAGGCATTGACAAACTTCACATTAACACGCAGGGATTAATCTTAAATATTGAAGAGCTCAGAGGTTTACAGTTAGCAGCATATTTAGAAGCTCAGTGAAGCACAGGTTTTATACAAGTGGGAAGTGCTCCAACAATTCGTCCTTCTCTGCTTGGAGCACCTTCAAATACAGCAGAAATGAAGCAGTGATTTCATGCTCACAGGAGCACAGCCAGCAGGTTGCAGCAGATTATTCCCCCCCATTCCACACTTCCAAACCATGCCTTGAGTCCTGGGTCTGGTTTGGAGCTCCCTGCCACAGGAAGGGCACCCTCCAGCAAAGGGTCACCAAAGCTCTCGGGCTGTGAAGAGCTGAGGTTCCTCAGGGCTGGAGGAACTGAGTTTGCACAGACTGATAAAGGGAAGGCTCAGGGCATCCAGCTGCAGTTTTCAATTACCTGAGGCAGTCATGGTTTATAGAGCAGGCACAGCCAGGCTCAGGAGGACGCAACAAGACGAAACAGTCACAAACAAGATTCTGATTAGATAGAAAGGAAAAATTCTTCACTATAAGAACTATCAAGCCCTGGAACAGAAGTCCAGAAAGGTTTGGAATCTCCATGCCTGAGAACACTCAAAGTTCAGTTGAAAAAAACACTGAGGAATTGGATGCAGCAAAGATTCCAAATAAAAATACATGTCTGGGTGAACACCCAGAAACTTGTTTACTGATGATCAAAAGGTTTGGAGAGCACTACAGCAGGGAATCATACAACCAATGGAACTCATTCAATCTGAATGCACCTCAAGGCAAGTTCACCACTCATTTAAAGGCAAGTATTCAGTTCCACAGAATATTCAGCACTGCACACCAGACTGAAAGAATATTAGGATTCAAGAGAAAAACTGAAACTCTAAATAAAGCTTGAGTTATGGGAAGGCATCCAGAAGATTTTTGTGGATTTAGTAAATTATTCTTCATGTATATTGCAGAATTTAGGACTCAAAAATCCCACTAAAATTCTGGACAGCTTAGTTACTCAAATAAATCCTCACACCAGCAGGTGGTAAAGGAATCCAAAGCACACGTCATTTCCAAGGAGGCACAGCTTAATGTCAAGAAATTTTGAGTCTAACAGTGTCTTTTTTTATAAACATTCCAAATTAACTAAGCCTGTTAAACCAAAGGCATGGCAGATTGCTCCAAAAACTTTCTGAGGCATTGTTTAATGTCAAACTTGCAAACCTTTGGCAAGACAAACTCCAAGAACCAATTCAGAGGAAGCTGTACGAGAGGGGTTGGAAGAAGCAGCAAAATCCCATGAGCTACTCTGCTGTATTATTTGAACTGAAATCCCCAGGTAATTCTGAAATCACATCTACTTGCTTGAATCAAATTGCAGTTTACAGTTATAGCCCCTCACTGCCATTAAAAAATGAACAAAACTCAAAAACACATTTATCTGCTAATAAAGAAAATAGCTATATATATATATGTATAAAACCTTTTGAGATTAGAGGAAAAAAAGATCCTTAAAAATTGTTTTTTCATGTTCAATAACTATTTTGAGGATTAAGAACTATTTTTAAAACAAAGTCTTGACCTTCTCTATGGAATTCCAATTCTGGACAATAAAAATATTTCTATTATGTTAAATTAAATTAATATTATTACAATTAATTTATTTTTTAATTTACTTTCTTATCTCCCAAATACCAAAAAGTCTATGAGGAACAGAGGAGGCAAAACAATGGGTAGTTTTAAGTGCCTTTCATTGCCCATTTTCACCTCTGATCCTTTTATCTTTTTTTTAAATTAATTAAAAAGCCAGTTTTCCTTCCTAAAACCACAGAACACCCCTTTTCTAACCTTAATTACTAAAATTTTTAGCAAATAGTCATTTTGCAATGTCCCTATAGCATGTTTTATACTAGACAGAGTAAAAGAATGGTAAGATATAGCACCACATTTTAAGTTAATTATTTTTCCAAAATTTCCTTGCACCCCTGACTGAACAGTACTTCATTTATGCAAATCTGTCAAAAACTCAACAACTTTTATGTTGTTTTAGAAATATCAAATGAACATACTTGGTTCCTCCATGTAAATATTACATTCAATATCAACTTATTTTGCCTAATTGCCTGGTTGATTCAACAGTCTTTAGATTTTATTTCAGAGGTCACTACTCCACACACCCCTTTTCTATTCCCAGCTCCAGTATTCTGGTCAAAGTCTCACAAGGCAACACCCTCAAATCACTATTTAGCATAAACTGTCAAATCTCAGTAGCAACTGGAAAGTAATCATAATAGTAAGAGTACAAAAACCCAGTTCATGAATACTGGACTGCCCAAAGAGCAGGAGATTTCCATGGTGAGAAAGTTTACTGGGTAGATTCCTAGGGGCACCTACTGCCATTTTGTGCTCTAAGAGCAACACTAGGGCTGTGCCTTCTGCCTTCCTAAACATTTACCTGCCCTCTACAGGAATCAAATCTCATCATCTTCCCAAATAAAATACACATCTCTCTCCAGACTATGATCTTCTCTTACTTTCATGAATTATAAAGTATAAAAATGATTTAAGGTCTCCCAATATCAAGCTCTTCTGGCATCAAAATACACAAAGAGATTCCTTAATTATAAACATGGGTCCCTTAATAATTCAAGAAACTCCTTAGTTGAACCTTTGATTGCTTGGTGTTTGAGAAAAATAAAATTGTATTTACCCTAGAATTTTTTTCTTATTTCTGATGGTTCTAAACCCAAATCTACAAAATATTAATGTATATTAACCCATTGCAAGTAGAGGATGCCTTCTTGACTAAAAATGATTCCTAGATAAATTTGATTAAATAGCACACAGGTATTAGGAATGTCTTGAGAAAAATTACTGTTTAACAGAATATATAATTCCACATACTTGCTTGCAATATTTTTCAAAACCTATTTCAAAACACCTGCAAACACTTAACTTTTCCAAACAGCTGAAAATAGTCCTTAAAACAGGACTGACAATAATTGAGTCACTTCCATTAGCAGGAAGTACATAACTTCTGCTTCAAAAAATTTTTCAGAATAAGAAAAGTGATCTGAACTTTTTCAACAGCTGTCATCAGCTAAGATTTTGGTACAAATTTTTCACTTCAGCATGCTCTTCTAGCATGCACAAATACAGTAATAAGCAAGCAACAAAGGCACTTGAGAGAAATTCTCCTGAGTCCACCTGGAACGGGTTCAAAATAATGAGCAGGCTGCAACTGAAAATAAGCTATAAACTTTTCCTATAATAGAAATAAGCACATGGAACAACAACCAAAAAAAATCTGTAGAATGTTTCATATATTTTGTTTCTAATAGCTGTATTTCTAGAACTAATCACTGTTTCACAGATGTATTGTAATGGCTCATTCAGACTTATTAATGAACTCATGACTAATTACAATGCCTAATAGGCCATCTCAGGTAGAATTCCAAGAATACATCCACAAAATTATGTTTAATGGGTGAAGAGGGAAACGTTAATGGAGAGATGAAGATAAATCATGTATCAAAAATCAAAAATGAAGACAGGTGATTCAAAAAAAGAAATAAGTATCTGAAGAAAGAACAGATGTTGCCAGCTGACTCCAGACCCACATGCAAAGCTGCCCTTTCATTAGTAATCACAGCCCTTTCCTTTGTCATGTCCTTATTTGGATGCAGAATTGGATTTGTGCTTTTTGTATTTTTTTTTAATAATCCAGTCATTGTTCAGATGGCCAGAAGTGCCTTCCTGATTCAAATGGACACTTTTAGAGACTGGATATCATTTTGCCATCACAACCTCCAGTTATTGAGACTAAGGTTTTGCAGGAGGTTCTGTGGAAAATTTTTCAGTTTAGTACCACACCCAGTGACCCCAGAACATTCCTCCCTCAGGAAATTGTGAGACAAGTCTAATTTGAAAATTGTGAGCAGCCTCATTTAGAATAGGAACTTTAGCACTTCACACAGCAGAAAACTGCTCAGTGCAATTCCTGCTTGTTGCCTTTTGCCAGTCCCTCGATGTGTCTTTAGCTTGAGACCAAGTAAAACCACACATCAGAAATTCTGAGGGCATTTCTTCATCACACCCATCTGCTCACCTGTGCTCCTGGCAGCTGAGTCCATGGAGTTACAGTCTTAGAAGTTTTATTAAAGGCTGCAATATGAACCCAGCTCTCATTATAACACCAGATAGAGTGTTATGAACATCCCAACCACAGGAAAAACTTTAATCAGAATTTGCTGATTTGCCTTTTTAGATAAGAGTCTAACCATGAATTGAAAACCAAGTCTTATTACTCCCACTGCTTTCATAATTAATTGCTTGTGAAAAAGTTAATAAGGTTTACAGAAATGTAATGTAATGTAGCACAGAAATGTCAGAACACTAACACAGTCTAAGAAATGGAAATTGCCTTTTAAAAACAATTCTGTTCGTGATTTAGCCAGAGTGTTTGTTGTTAGCACATTAAAACTTCTTTAATTAGACATGGGGAATTACAAACTATCATGTCCAAGGTGGTTTTTAATACTTACAAAAAACAAGAGATCTTAAAAGGAATCACCAAACATTGGATAAGTCATAGAAACAGGAAAACCTCAATTAATTCACAGGCCTTTAATGAGAGAATTGGGACCATCAAAGAGAAAATGAATTGTCAAAACAGACAAGAAGGAGAGTTAACTTTTCCCCTTATTTTCTTTTCCTAGATTTTTAATTGGAAGCCACTTATTCAATATTAGATCACTTTGTACTCAAATGTTGCTTTCAAAAATCTATGTAACTTCAGTGAGGAAAGCTACAGTTATGGTCAAAACCACGTTAGACAGCCAAGACAGCAAGCTGTTGTAATGGGGGATCCTTACAAGAAGTGTAAGATAGCGATGAACTTGGAAGGAAAGGTGAAGTGATGTTTCTTTAGATGTTCAGGGATGATTTATTCCTCCAGTCTCATGGCTGGAGTTCCCAGGCAGATCCCAGTCATGGGACCCTCTCTCCTCCCGGGCCCCAGGCAATTAGGAACAGGTATGGGGCACAGGTGACATGGGGACAGGGACAGACCTGTACCCTGCAGGGTCCCTCCCCCTGGGACTTCAGGGGAGAGCTAGCTCCACAGAAAGCAACAAATGTGAGAGAATATTTTCAGTAAAATTTTATGAAATCTCAGCCTTATCCCATTTCCAATTTAAGCAGCATAGATTGAAAATTAACATCAGTGTGCAGCTTGATAAAAGCAGCCTCATAAATTCACCATTCATCTTTTAATAGAATCATAAATTAAAAGAATCTTTCTGATTAAGAGAATCTCTTTGTACATCACCTACCATTTTTTATGCTGCACAGTTACTGTCGTGAGAGCACACAGATGTAGGACTCAGAACTACCAGACCAGTCTCACATGACTCCTCTCAAGGCACCACTTCACTGACAGGTTCTCAATGAACCATTTTTATGCTGCCTGCAGTTTTAGTCAGACAACAAGCAGGGGCCTTTAAATGTTACTTCATTCTGCAGTGCTGCTGTGGTTTATGAGGTGTCTCATGTCTTCCTACAGTTCCATTCACTCCCTCCTAGCTTTAGCAGCAACTGAATAAGGCTTTACATCTGGCTCAGGCATGTTCTCCATGGTGGTGATAGAATTTCATTTTTAGTTTTAGAATGCTTAAAATATAAAAGCTTTTTGGTTTTCAGTTTTAGCCAAACCTAAATGCAAACAAATCTCTCTGGGGTTTACATTTTACTGGGACTAGCTCTCTTCTATCAGAAATGTCAAAACTAAAGGAATGCTGCTCTAACAGTTCCAGTTTACACAAAAATAGTCTTTGCAGCTGCTGGCAGAGGTGACATTGCCACAAGAACAGTGTCATGCTCTTCACATTGTACCTGCACAATCATCTGGACATGTGATCACGTCACACCACACTGTGAGAAATCTGACAGCACTGTGGTTTAAATCTGCTGTCTTGGCTGCCATATCAGGATGGCTCATTTCTTACTGTGCACACCAGCACAGCTGTATTTCACATGCAATGGAGCCAACAATTATGATGGATATAAGAAAAAAAGACTTAACCATTATTTATTTGACTTTTGAAAGAAACTTACCCAAATAGAAAGCAATTATATTTGAATGAAACCTACCCTGTTTCATCATTAAGTCTCAATTTCATATGAATTTTATTTTCCATGTCTGCAGAGCACATTCATTGATTGAAGCAAAAAATGTGAAAACTAAAGATAAAATTCTTTTCTCTTGATCTCATTTCATCTGAACTATTCTGTCAATACTACTTCAGTTTTACCTCTGTATATATGCCATGATTTAGGAGCTCTTTTAAACCTAATAAGAGCACTTGTAGCCACCTATCACATCCTCAAAGGTAAGATATGCCACACATTTCTTTACACATAAGAAATAGTAAACTTTTATTGCTTTTCTTTATTGTTGATGTGACTTTTAGATTTATGCAAATTTCCCCATAGCTGAACTATATCAATAGAAACGTTTCTTTATGACTTAGTGCTCTTGTGTATATTCAATAGTACTTAATTCTCAGTTTTCATTAATTCCCAGGGATTATAAAAGGCTTGGCAGGAGATTCATTTAGAAATCCTGATTCTCTTCAATGAGAAGGGAAAACAAATCAAAAAAAGGTACATACAGAAATATACAGCATCCTTTCTTTAAGTCCCTAGTATTTAATATCAGCTTAAAGATGATCAGTTACAATTGTATCATGCCTGCTCTTCACTTTCAGCGATGAATGCAACACAAAGCACTAACAGACAAAATTCTAGAGTTCTGGACTATGAACTCAGTAGGCAATGTTCCAAAAAAAAAAAAAAAGGTGGTATTTTTTGCCTAGGAACCAAAGTCGCTATTTATAAAACCACTTAAGAGAAAGTTCGTGTTCTGAGGGCAAAACCATACTCACAGATAACAGATATATAGTGAGGACACTGAAGATAAACGTTTAGATGTTACAGTACAATAAACATTCATTAACCTTTTGACCAGTTCAGGACTACAAAGACCATTACACCTTCTGGTTCCAATAGTTTCTCTGAGCAACAATGATGTAAATACAAAAAAATTATCTGTTGTATGCTTTTAAACTGGATTAATGCCCTTTTAACAAGCCAAAATATAAATTAGGTTTGAATAAAAAAATCAAGGAGATTAATTTAAATATAAGAAGTCACACTTACAAGAAAGGCCTTCCTTTCTCATTTCATCAACATTCCTTAATTGGAGGTTTGCGTGGCCAGTTCTTTTCTCCACTTTGTTCCATTTTTCTAGAACAAAAATAAAATGACAGACATTGTGTATCAAGGAGTTAAACAGCACATGAAGAGCTATAAAAGAAAGCAAAACAAAACAAATACCAGAAGCTGGATGCTGAAAGTCTCAGCTGAAGAGTGATGAGCATATTTGTTGTAGCCACTTTTATTTATCACAGTTTAACTTACCAACCAGAGCAGAATTAAGCAAGGCCGGTGTTATTCCGTGTGTGTGTGGATTTTCAAAATGAGCACAGAGAACCCGTAGGGCAGCGAGCATCAGCCCTCAAAGTCGTTTGTTTGCTACAGTGCAGGCAGTTCACTCCTGCAATAGCACTGCCCTGGAATAGCAGCACTGCAGATGGCTGAGGAACAGGAGTTCTCTCTTCCCTTGGGTCTTGCAAAGGATTCTTCCCTGTACAAGTGGGTTTCCTCTATACATGGAGAATTCCCTCCAACTTTTAAAGGCCATTGCAGGCTACCTCATCCTCAGGACCCCCACTGGTGTCTGAGCTGAGCCTTCAGGTGGGGAGGGATTTCCCAACACACACCAGCACCAGGCTTACACACTCCTTCCAGCACCCTAAGTCCTTCTCCCAGCTTCCAAAGACAACTGTCCTCAAGACAAACTATCAGACTTCTCCCTCAAAATTCAAGATAAAACCCCCCATTCAACGTTAAAATTGTCTCCAGGATATATTTAATTTTCCCAGTTTCTGAAACATAACACATCCATTACTGGACAATTATCAGAGTTCATATATTCACCCCTATCCATGAATGATAGGGTATGACCATGAGATCAATGTATCTTCTAAGTTTTTCTTTAAAAAGGACAAAAATCCTGCTAGCCAAAAGCAGTTAAAATAACACTTTTCTTTTGATATTGGAAGGTAAGCTTTGATAGGAACCCATATAACATAAATTATGGTCTGTGAATAGGTACATTGTACTTTTAGGAGACTTTATATTGTAAGTATCTCTTGACTTTTTCATTGTTTGAATAAATGACTACAGGAGAAGGGTTTTCGAGAGGTTGCTGATTAAAGTGCCCTTTATTGTTAAAAGCGTAATTAAGTAATACTTGAATTTATAACTCTCTTTAGGGAGTCCACACTCCTAAAGAAATTAGAAAATGGCTCAGCCAGAAAGTCATCTAGTTAATAATAGCTTTTAATTATCACAGCTAGCCTGTGTGGCATTCACATTTGCAAGGTTTCATTTTATTTAAAGAAATTAAAGTGCAGATCAAGTCACAAAACCCTCCTTTTATACACCGTCCAAAGTCCATTAAACAAAATATAATTTAAGAACAGCATGGAGTTATAAATAGCCTGCTGTTTGGAATAGCCTGTCAGTCTGTTCCCAATTAAATATGTTTAGCTAACAGCTCTCTAATTAGCAACCGCTTCTGACTACACAGCTCCTAAAATGTTTACATTGGAAATCACAAATTACTGTCTAATTATGTTGGCTACATTATTTTGCATAAAACATAAATAAAGTATATATGCTATAAAAACAAAATGTGCTGTCATCACTGCATGACAAGACGTACCACTGATATTCCAAGCCCTAGAAATACCACTGAAATATACACCCATATATATACAGACAAATATATATTTATAGACTTGTATCAGATGATGAAATCAGCATCTCATTCCCATAACTAAGCCAGAGCCAGCAGATAACTGAAATTTTGTTTTCTCTCCAACTCTAGGATGTACTGCAGAACTGTGCATCAAAAATAAAATTAAATTATCACTGTAAACTTCCTCTCTCTCAGAAAAGGACCAGCCAACATCTAAAGTATTGGGATACTTCAAATAAACCAGCAATTTCCTTTTCAAATCTGAGCTACTGTAACCTACGCTTGAATTTTTTTTCTTCAAGAATTATCATGAAGTGGCCTCCAAATTGTCAAACAAAAAGTACCAGCCTCTCTGCTGTATTTAGCTAGGACATCTTTGTCGAATACGTTGACAGATTTCTTTGCTGTATTTATGAAAGCCATCATGCTCATTTACGTGCACTCCAGCAAACATCTCAATGACCACGTAACACAGTCATTCTTTCAGCCAGGCATTGACAAAGCACACCTGTCAGCACATAGAAGAGTTGGCAATTTTTTTTTCTCATTTTCTAAACGGTAAACTGTTCATTAATACTAAAAATATTAATTGATTTCTGATGAATAAACATAGGGCAATCGTACCTCCCCTTAGAGAAGTTTGTGGGAGATGAACAAAAAAAACCATGAGACAGAAAAACCTTTTATTGCGAGCTGAAGCAAACGTGAGAATCAGGAAACATTTTGCTCTTCCCAAGACAAAAGAATAAACTGCCAATTTCTGACACCATCACTGTAACTATTTAAGGCAAGGCATGGTGTGATTACTTCCACATTGTATTCAAATGCATGGCTCACCAGACTTTGGAAAAAAACTGTGTAATTTTTTTTTGTTTTTAATTAGGTTGCTTGGCTTCCAGTGGAAGCAGGCCTGCACTCAGCACTGCGCCCTGCCCAAGGCTACCTCCATTCCACTGAGCCCCTCCTGGCTCTGTGCACCCCATTTTATAGTGCCTGAGCTCTGCCTCGTTCCTCCCACAGCCCGCCCACATGGTCCATGATGATGGGTGGGATGGAAAGGTGGGATAATCTCAGCCCACCCATGGCTCGCTGTTGTCCAGAGGGTGATGGTACTCTTTTCCAAAGGAGGGAAAGTCCCCTCATTGGAATTCAGGTTACCATGGAACCGAGGTGCAGGGTAAGTGTCAGGAGCTAAAAATAGTCCGGGGCAGTTCAGAACCTGGGTTTGAGAGTCCATTCCAAGGTTGGGTTGGATGTTAAAATAACTTGTAAAAATGTAAAACATACTTGTAAAAATACAAAACAATCATTTAAATATTCTTAGAACAGTCAACAATGGTGTAAAAATATGAAACTTGCTATAAAACCTTCAGAACATTGTTTGTATTTAAACTGGGAACTAACAACCTGGAAAATCCATTGGAAAAAGGGATTTTCAACTGGGAACTGCATAATCCTTTAATAAAAAACTTGGGTAATCAGTATCTGGGCTCATGGGTCATTAAAAAAGAGTACAAAACTTTATTAATCAGGGTAATTAACTAGGAATTGATTAAAACACTTAACACTTGCTATGCAAAGACCAACCTTCAGATTTCATATATGACACTTTAGATGCCTAAACAATTTTTAGCCAGATCTGACACCACTGCTTGCTGACAATTCCTAGAACAAGATCGTCTTTCAGACACTTTCAGTGACACAACCCCAATAATTTCAGTAACAGATGTACTATAGAGCCTTGAAAATCCCATCCCCAGTCCTTGAAGACTGACATTGAAAAGTTAAAAAGCCAACCAGGTTTGTTGTGCATTTTCTCTAATAATAGCTGACCTCTACTTGTGAATTATTCTCCCTCTAGAAAAACACAACAAACCCAAAATAGCTGTTGCCATTTCCTCCAGGACCCTAAACTATTTTTTAATGTATTCTCACCTCTCAGTACCTTAATTATTAATTTTTTCCTTCAGCTGACGTATTTTATGAGCTCTCCTCACCAGTACAAACCTATTTACCAGGCTGCAATTTTCAACTTATGTATGATCCTTCATTTTATTAAAAATCTACTCCCTAAACGCTTCCCTATCAGTCAGAAAACTATCTGTCACACATGATTATGTTAATATAGCTTAAGGTTCAGAAACAATGTGCACATTATTAACAATGAAAGGGAACATATGGAGCAGGTGACCTTGCTTCTGTGAAAGAACATACTTCATACATTCAGCACTGTTGTAATGGGGAATCCTTACAAGAAGTATAAGACAGCGATGAACTTGGAAGGAAAGATGAAGTGATGTTTCTTTAGATGTTCAGGGATGATTTACTCCTCCAGCCACATGGCTGGAGTTCCCAGGCAGATCCCAGTCATGGGACCCTGCTCTCGTCCCAGGCTCGGGCACTCAAAACCATTCAATCAGGAACAGGTATGGGGCACAGGTGACATGGGGACAGAGACGGGGACAGACCCGTATCCTGCAGGGCCCCTCCCCCGGGATTTCAGGGGAAAGTACCTCTACACAGCATTTGGTAGGAATGACTTTACGTGCACTTAATTGACCAACTCAGCTACAGGGAGAAACAGAACATTTCCTCTGATCATAAATTTATTATGGAAAAGAAGTCCCCACACTTTGTTTTCCTGGCACTGTTTTGTTACAAAGGATGCCATGACTTGGACCTCAAAGCATTAATCGTGAAACATTATGAAGAAGTTAAACATAGCCCTAGTACATCACATTGAGCATTAAAAGTTTCCTTCAAGCCTTTCCCACTCAATTTACACACAATATTAGTGTGTAAAGGCTTAATACTGGTGGAAGCACAGAAATTAACTTCAAAAACAGACTAAATTTCAGTCACAGACCTAAGGAAAATTGTTCAGTCATTTCAAGGTTATCCTACACAGTCATGCACCAAGAAATATGCCCAGGGTTAGCTACTAAGACACTGTTCTCTCTCAGGTTCCCCCAGAAGTTTACAGATAGCAACTCCAAAAAGGGGAACAGACTGAAATTACAATTAGTGCAAGGCCTAAATACCCAGCTACAGGAGTAGACATTACATAGAGGGCTGCCAGCCTAAGCTAAACCTACACAGAGATTTCAAAGTGAAGCAATATCAGTTCCAAGTCCCATATTCATCTATTTCATGTTTTCATATTTGCAGAAAAGCAGACCTGCTCCTCATTTGTTTACCTTACAGGACACAGCCTGTGCCCACATGCTGGTCAGGACTGCACAATACCCACAAACAGTGACTGAATCAGGCAGCACCAGCTAAGTAATGTACAAGTTAAGCATATTCATAGTTCATGAAATTTCCGCACAAAGTCTCATGGGTATGACCCAGGCAGTGCCAGCGCTGCCCAGTGCACACAGATTGGATTGTGAACCCTACTGCAATATCTCATTTCAAATTAGGGGACAGTGACATATCATGGGAAGTCTCACAGACCAGCAGGAAAATAGGATTTCCTCCTGCAAGCCAATTATTTTAGTCAGGCTGTTATCTAACACAGCATCCATTTTTGTATCTGCAGGTTTGTGCTTTATCCTGGGCTATGTTTGTATTTTAAGAAGAATGAAGAAGCAAAAGTGGCTGCTTAACAAATAATGAGGAAGCAGGAGATGGGAGGCCACCCCTTTTCAGTCAGTCAGGCAGTGAGCATGTTCTGCAATGACACTTAAAAAGAACATGTGAATAAGTAAATAAATAGAAGTAAAAGGAATGTAAAAAGAATTGACTCTTCAGTCAGAATGAACAATGAATTTGTGACACTGCTCTCCAGAGAGCACAGGAATTAAGTATTTTAATTACAGAACAAAGAAAATTGAAATCTAAGCAGTTTCAAACACATAATTTATTGCTGCTCAAAAGTGCCACAAAGTTTTTCCATTCCATCTGTCTTTTAAATAACTGCCCTTCCAGGAACACTCATATTTTTATGAGTTTATTTCTAGTATATACAGAATATATCATCTCCATCACCCTCCACACACACACACACTTTTCTCAATTTTTATTACTGTAAATAGTCAAACAGTGTCTGAAATATCCCACCCAGTGAAGGGTAGCCCACTTTTATGTAAAAGGAGAGAACTTTTTTTTTGTAAGGTACTTAATAACAGCATTGCAGAAACCACAACAAAACATTTATGACATTGGGACAATCATAATCATGTCCAGAGAGCCTGCTAATAAATCTAGAAGGATATGAAAATGTGAAGGATTTTTTGATTTTGTTGTATCAATTTTGTCCTTTAAAGTAATGTAAGTAAATTAAGTAACTCAATTTTGAGAAATCGCTATTTAACAGCATCTCTTTGGAGAACTCAAGACAATGAACAAGGTTTCACTTTAGAGATGTGATTGAAAATTCCAGCATTTTGTTCCCACGGAGAATTCCATTTTAAGTATTTACCACAGATTAAGGTAGGAAATACATTACTATGCTAACTATTACAGAACCTACCTCACAAAAGGAACATAAAGTCACAGTCATTTGTTTGACAGACTGGCCATCAATGGCAGTAATCTGTGTAATTGGACATGCTGCAAAGCTTAATTTGCATTCATTTTTGGGAGGCCATAAATGGTTAAAATTTTTGTCATTGATGATTAATGCCATAAATTAAGGATATGTTAGAGGGAGTATTACACAAAACAGCATTAGTCTGTAATGAACTTTGTTTGCTAATATAATCTTGGACCTAGGGAACACCAGCTCTAGAAGGTTAATGGAGTAATATTGAGTATTATTATGTTGTCTTTTGTGTTTATATATTGGTGGGTCGAACAAAACTGGTCATTAAAAGTTAACCTTGGGTTTTTAATGAGAAAAATTAGGGGGAGGAAAAGAACTATGATTAATCAATTCAAACTAATTCTACAGATTATATCTCAGCCACCTTCATGGTTCATAATAATGCCTGTAAATATATCATCTTAAAAATAACATTAATCGTGTAGTAAAATTTTACCTGATAATTGTCAAATAGAGCCATAAAGAAAAACTTGGATTTCAGCCTACATTAACTAAATGCTCATAACAGATTATTAGTTGTTACATTAACATTTTTTAAAGCATCACTTAACCTGTTTCAACATCAACCTAATTCCTCAATGTTGTTAGGATGATTCAAAACATCCTATAATGCTCAGCATTTTTTACTGGGTTTAGACAGGCTGGAGAAGAACATATAATAATAAAAAATAAGCATAACTTCTAAATTGAATACTACCAGAAATACTTGACTTCAATTTGGTTATTTTTTCTAATTGACAAGTATTTCTGTTAAGCCACCCATAATTCTCCATGAGCAGAAACACAGTCATTTCTCTAATGCTTTTCCTCCGTATTTTTTAATATAGGATTTTTTAAATTTGAACTTTGAGCTCTGTCAATTATTTCTATCACTTTACATTATGCACACAGATATAATAATGCTTTTATTTTTTAATTTGTCTTTCTAAATATTTTCCCAGATCTCACTTAGATCCCTTTTAAATATATTTTTATTTCTAGTATTAACTTCATTTCATGTCTCTCCTCCTTTGAAAAGGCATCATTTTCTCCTAAGCAACAGATAAAGCTTTTTATATCTGTATCACCTACTTTTTAACAGAAGAGTCTTCTGATTTTACATCATTTATCAACTCTTTGGAAGTTATTTTCCTTTTGTATCCATGGCACTCCAGTGAATAAGTCCTTTTGCTCTGTGACCGCAACCACTTCGGTTTTAAAACAGGAAAAACAGCTCTGGTGTTTGACTAGCAAATAGCCTACACAAATAACCTTATCAACATTTCAAGAAAGCAAGGCAATTTCTTGTCTTGTGCCAGCAGAAATAAAAATATCAGTAACATTTATTGCATTTGTCACTAAATCAAATAAACCTTAATAACCCAAGCAAACATGCTGCCAAACTGAGCAGAAGATAATGCTGCTTGCCATGCTTGTTTGGAAAAACAACATACTGCTCAATTTATAGACAGTTTACTTCAGATCTGTAATCCAGCTGTGAAACACACCATCATATAATCTTTCTTAGTTATAAATTATTAAATAACAATTAAGTGTAAGGTGGGAGTGTACTTGGGCCGTTAGAATGTAGGTTTTGCTCCTGGGATTATTCAACTTCAGCTTTAGTGGAGGCCTCTGAACAATTTCCTATTACCTTATAATGACTTTCAGTAAATGCTTATCTGCATCCAACAGATTGTTCTGTTTCAAAATACTGTGCTGCAAGAAAAGGTGAAGTATCATCACCATGAATTAATTATTTATGGTTGAAAATGTCAAAGAGACCCTTACAAGTTGCTGAAGCATAAAATTTGCCCTGCCTTCAACTTGCTGTAGTCTAACAGGATTTCAGGTTATAACAGAATATTCCAGGCCTTCCTCTGATACTGTTTTTATCAGATTTCCTTTTTTTGCTTGATAGGGTTCTGAGCAAATATTGTATATTGCACACATCCCTTCAAAGTGTTCTCTAAGTGCTAATGAACCACAAAATGGCTTGTGATTATAGTGTGGTTTCCACGAGCAGCAACTGTTCTACAAATCCCATTTGCTAAACCCTGCAATGTGCTCTATAGATCTAGAAGGGTCCTTTCTCAACAGGCCCAAAATTTCCTTCTAATACCTTTGCTTTTGCGTCTTACAAGATAAAAAAAACTAGCTAATTTTGCTACATTTATAACAGTTCACTCAACACCAAACACACATCATAGGACAATGTCATAAGAAAAAAAGAAGGTTGTATGTTCAAATAGCCCACACATTTATCTGAATTATTGTCATACTTGAAATATTTCCAGGTTTTGACCCACTAACTAATATTTGGAACCTTGGGGCAGATCAGCTGCTTGCTAAATTCCTCAGAGTTGCAGAGACAAGTAAAGGATAGCGTCACAGACAGCATGCCAGAAATGTTTCCTCTCGTTCACCTGTAATGTCCTTTCCAGCTCTGCCACAAGTTCACATAGTCCAGAGCAATCGCAGCAAAACAAGGAAAAACGTGTGTGTGGAAAATCACTTCTCTCCAACAGAGCTGATGAAAACCATGTTCCTAGATGTTCCATTTTAGGATCTGTGCAATATTTGTAGAATGCTGAAAAGACCGTTAAAATCAAGGGATGTGTCAATTATTGTAATTTTGAAGAAACCTTGTTTAAAAGGAAAAATCCCCAGGGAGCGGCTTTGTTGATGCTGTCTGTATGCTGTTGGGTTTTAAATGTAATTTTAAAAAATGCCTTCTACAATAGCTATTGTTTTTTAAAAAAGGGAAAGAAGCACTATGTTCCAGTTCAGGTCTTGATCCCAAACTGTTATTGACTGAAATCAATCCCAGAGCTCCTGGTAACTTGTCGTTTATGTATGTGAGATGAACAGAAAGTGCAGAAACAATTACTGTCAGCTTTAGTATATTTGTACAGTCTACAGGAGTACAGAGAACAGCCTCTTTAGATCTTCAAACATTTTTTTTTTCCCTGAAATCCCCTTGATCATTCCAGCAGGTGTTATTTTTCTGACAGACACTCAGCAAACTAACAAGTTAACCCAGAAGTACATGACCACAATATCTGAAGATCTCTTTAATGTGTTCTTAACATTGTGAATATCTTTTGTTCCCAGTTAAATTGTTGCAGCCTAACTGTTATATGAAGAGATTTCTAACACATTATGTTATAATTTCTGGTGATCTGATCTCTTTTTATAAAAGATTAGCAAATACCATCGAAGGCAATGAAGCTCTCTGAACTATGTGCTGTCTTCTGAACACTATAAAACTACACCTGTGCTCTGTGAGTCCAACTCCAGCACTCCACAGCCAGCACTTCCCAGCTGCTCTCTACTGCTTTTGCAATAACTGCAGAAGGTTAACACCTTCCTGTGTGTATTCACTGATGGGACAGGGGGGTGATGGTTTTAAACTGAAAGATGGTAGATTTAGATTTTAGGAAGAAATTCTTACCTGTGAGGGGAGGGAAGCCCGGGCACAGGGTGCCCAGAGCAGCTGTGGCTGCCCCTGGATCCCTGGAAGTGTCCAAGGCCAGGCTGACATCAGGGCTTGGAGCAACCTGGGACAGTGGAGGGTGTCCCTGCCCATGGCAGGGGTGGCAATGGATGAGCTTTAAGGTCCCTTCCAACTCAAACCATCCTGTGATTCAGAACTACAGAGGACTGCAAGCCTTTTTCAGTGTCCATCCCCACTATCAATATGTAACAAATTAACGGGTCTTAATTATGAAACAAACACTAAGCAATTAAGCAAACACTGAGGTATTACAAAGAGTCCCAGCAGTGGCAGCATGTTTCTTTAAGATAACAGATGTATATTTCTATTGAAAGTGAGATTAATCTTCTATATTATGTCAAAAATCTTGCTCTGGGAAATATCTACTCACATTAAAATTAATTCAGATTTGGTAATGATCAGAGAAAAAGTGGCACGTTGGGCTCTACACTCTCCAATTGCAGACAGCCATTTGAACTATGGCCCAAGGAGACCAAATAATAGGAAGAAGGGAACTGAAATTGTCTCTGACCTACTGTGTTATGCTAAGTATTGCAATATGCAGTATTTGTCCATCTCCTCAGTTTTATAGGACATTGACACAAAAAAGTTTGTTATTTCCTAGAACTTTTCTTCTATGTATAATAAAACTCTTTTTCCTTTCACCAGCTCATAGCATAGAAAGAGCATAGAAAGAGCCCAGTACATACATGTAGATTAAAAGCATGGAAAATCATGCACAGCACTGAAATCTCACAGGACCCAGATATGTCTAAACATTTGTATTGTCCTTAAGAATAAGATTTCTCTTCTACTTGTAGAAATCCCAAACATTAGGAGAGGAAGCTTGGAGGGAGTGCAATACATACTCTGCCATGCTAGCAGAGAATTTTCACTTCCAGTTACCCAGGCATTTCAAGGTAGCCTGAAATCCACCATGTTAAAATTTAAGGAACTAAAAGGTAACTCTCTACTTTATACTTAATAATCTTGTAATATAACTTTTGTTCATTAATAAATTCATTAAGTTTTTGCAAAATGCAGGCTTCTCTTGGCTGCAAAGCTGGATTACCTTGAGCACTCCCACAGCAGCTGCTTGCCATAATTGTGTGTAGTAGTCCTGCCATGGATCAGCTGAAAGTAGGGCTAGCAAATGGCTCCTAACAGGAAATTATAAGTCTACAGATCAAACCACTGTCTCATGAAAATACACTGTACTGGGATTGATGAAACTGCCAGCCAGGCTTTAAAAAAGATCCAGAGAAGATACTATGAGAAGAACATAAGCATTAAAATATCAAGTCATGCATTTTTCCAGAGAAAATCCCATATAAAATGGAGCTGAATTCCCCTCAAAACAATAAAGGCAAACCAAAGCTATCACTTTCATAGTATATTATCTATTTGTATTAAAAAAAAAATGGAAACAGAAAAAAACAACTTAAACCTATTTTAAGCTTCTTTAGAGGGCAAATTTTAAGAACTAAAACAGCCCACCAGATTCTACTAAGTCTTCCTACCTTAGTTAATATTCCTTGAATTAATAATTAAAGGATACATCTGGTGTGTTTAGAATAGTATTTAACATTAATATTAAAGTAGCAACTATAATGCAGTAGAGGGTAAAAACTCTTAAAGAAACTATTCCATGAAATGACCGTAGTTATTTACTTGGCTTCCACCTGCTCTATTTGTTTCACTGTTATTACTCCCATAGTCATAATTAAAACATGACAGGAGATATTTCCATATATTTCCATCATTAGCAGGTACTGTCTGAAAAGGCACATCGGTGTGCCAGGAGAGCCCAAGCCACAGGCACAGCCTCAAATACCCCTTCCTCACAGACAGCACTCGAGGCTGCCCAAACTAAAATTTCCCAATCTTTTCATTTTCCACATTTCCCATTTTTAATTTGAGTGCTGCCATTAAGGACCCAAGTCACTGATACCCAGCAGCAAGTAGCTTTTTATCAAATTGCTGGTATATCAGCATTCCAAATGTGCTACTTTTGGAAGTTCAAGTTTGCAAACAAGCCTGATTTATTGAGCTGGAATTGATTTACCATACCTTATAGGCAACATTTTAAAAAGCTGTTCTGGGCTAATTACATACTCAGCTGATTCCCAAGTGATTAATAAAGTTCCTGACTAATTTTCTGTCTCTCTTCTAAGCTGCCAGATGGAGTACAGAAAACCCATCTATATCACATAATGCAGATTTTCATATTAATGAATAAAGCTTACAGCTAGGAAAAATAATAAACTCGGGAAGATTTTACATCTGCTTTACTTTACTGTTCCTAAAAGATATAAACAGGTCTCACAAAACAGGCTTGCCCTTTCCTCTAGTTTTCACATCAGGACAGGAATCTTTTTGTATTGGCTTCTGTTTTTACAACAGTGTTATTACACCAATATTGTGAGTCAAATAAAAATATATTTTTCATTAAACAGATCAGAAGCCATGGCCCTGCCTTTGCAGACACTTGTGCCATTCAGAGCTGACACAAGTTCCCCCATTTTTGCAGTCCCTGTTCTTTCCTATGATTCTTTAAGTGGGGTTTGTGTCACTTTCCTTTGCTTTTCTCACAAACAGAAAACACTCTGAAGGTGACCTTGCTGTTCTTTTTTTTCTTCTGTAAATTTAATAATGAATGTAAAAGGAATGTAGAGGATGGCCAGTGATTCAATTCTTTAGAGAGTGATTCAAATTCATTTGTCCCTTATAAGAACCAAAGGAAAAAAAAAAGTCATTATTAATTTAGGCAATTAAGAGTACTTTGAAAGCAATAACCAGTACATTAAAGAACCTGTCTCTGGAGTGCTACTTACAGTCTATGAAAAGTTAATTTTAGAGCATTTCAAGTGAAGAAAGGTCATTTCCTAGATGTGTTCTACAGAATATTGTAATTTTTAAATGAGTTAAACTTCTCATTTAACCTAAATGAGAAGTGATTTTTTTTTGTAAGTATGGGGTGAATGGTATTAGAAACAGAATTAAATATATGTATTATCCTTATGTCATCACTTTAAGTTAAACTACATATAATAATATTTATAATCTTTTCCTCTTCTATATCAAAGAAGAATCTATGGTTTTCTTCCTCACCATTACACAGTGTATAGTCTAAAATGAAAATTTCCATACAATACACAATAGTTAACACTAAATCTTTCTAGTTTCTAGAATCAACTGGTAGGTTGCCACTTCAGTCCTATGGAAAGGGTGGGGAAGTCTCTTACAGTTCAAAGTTTATTGATATTCAGCTGTTGCCAGTCACGGTGTGTAGGATCAGAAAGCAGCCCCACACGGCATGTGGGATCTCCAACACCTAATCAAAGTCTCTTGACTCAGAAAAATCACCTGTCTCACTTTTGCAAAGTGCAGAAATAAGTTATCTACGTGAAAACTTAGAATTGATGCCATCAGTAAATACTATGATAGTACAAACTGCTTAAATGTGATGGGAACTACATTAAACTATGTACAACTGTCAAGAATTATATCAAGAAATAGAGTGCAAGACAGGAATAGTAGAGGCAGTTAAGTAAATTTCCCCCACAGTAAAGTCAGAGAAATGATAATACAGTCACCAAGGCACAAGACTGTGATTAAAGTTTCAAATTCTGTCTGCACCAGGCTTTCTATATAAACAGTGCACAGCAGCACATCCACATTCCTCAGTTTCTCACATATAAAAAGCCGTTAATCTTTTCCACACAAAGGTGGAAGTTCTTCATAAGCATGACAAATTTCTCAAAAAGTACAGTGCTGGTCCTCTCAGTAATTAAAAGTTTGTGTGTGATACTATTTTTTGGCAAATAGAATGTTAAATGCACTAAATCCTTGTGGAAGATAAGGTAAGATAATATTCTCTGCTGCTCTGAGTAGGTCTTATTCTATGGTTTTTATAAAAGTATTAAAAAAGGTAAGAAAATGTGATGATGAAATTTCATGCAGGTTCATTACACTACAGGAACAAATACTAGCACAGAATCCTTTCCAAGCTGACTCATATCAATAATGCAGCTAGGTTAGACAAACATGGAATTCTATTTATTATTCTGTCTACAAAAAGGCTTAGGTCCCCATTTGAACACACCTCTCAAATCTTGGCATCCATCAAGAATTCTTATCACAAAACCATGTTCAATGCAATAGGAAAACAAGACAGAGAAAAGCCAACAGCACAAAATAATAATGTACTCTAACCAAAATCATCTTCACATGACACTAAAAAGTATGAGTTTGGAATAAAGGTTTCTTTCAATCAAAGGATTACAAGTATATATAATGTAACATAATATTGTGTTCTGTCAAACTAGAAGACAGCAATAAACTTCAATTTGATAAAGCAGAAGATTTCTTGGGACTAAATTTTACATTTCACAATACAAAATATATCATCTTTGTACAAATATACTAAGAGGCAACAGTCCCAGTAAACTATATTTCTTATCTTTTCTGCCTAGTCTGGCATAATAACAGTCAAGTGACATTCTGAAATAGTTGTATGTGCCAGTTAGAAATTTCTTTCCCTCACACTCACAGAGTGATATCCAGCATGGATTGGAGAATGACTAAATATTTATGCATCATAGACTATTCCCTAAAACTATTCCAACTTCTATAATTATAATATAAAACATACTCTTTGAAAGGAAGAGTAACACTAAACTAGCAACACAGACATGGATTACTACACAGAGATACATACACAGTGGGGTTTCAACAGATATTTGTGAAAGCATGCCTTTCTGCTGAAGAGGCAACAAAGAAGCAGCAAAGAAGAAAAAGAAGCAACTTGAATAAGCACTTTTAGCACCCAAGAAAAAGACACATTTTTTCCTCAAGTGAAGACTTGACATTATAATCAGTTTGATTCCTGCTGTGCTCTAAGACACCTGCTTTTCTAGAATTATTTTATAAATAAACTGAACTGTATTAGAAATATTCCACATCTCTTTCTTTCTCTAACAGAAACAACAACCACCCATTGGATAACCCAGCTGAAAGAAAGGGTCAGAATACTTTTGCTGCCAATAGCTAAATTTGACTTATGATAAGGATGAACAAGGTAAATTATGAAATGGAGCAGAAAAGCAGATAAGTAAGGGAAGAATGAAATGGAAAACATAGGCTGAAAGGGCAGAACAGAGAAGATGTAGCTCAAGGGAGCAGAAAAGCACAGATTTGCAAATGAAACACACTACAATAAGAGACAGATTGAAACTAAGTAGTCTTCCGAATAAAACCTTGCTTAGACATCCAAATTATCACGTCCTACAACCTGCAGACAGCTCTTCCAAACGCACCCCAAGATGCTGTTGGCCCTTTTTTGCTGCAAGGGTGTGTTGCAGACTCTTGTTCAATTTTTTGCCCACTGGGAGTTGTTCCAGGTGGTTTTTGGCAGAGCTGCTTCCCAGCTGTCAGCTCCCAGGCTGTACCAACAAATGGAGTTACTCCTCCCCATACACAGGGCTTTGCACTTCCCTTTGTAGAACTTTGTGGGGTTCCTGTCAGTCCTTTGTCCCAAACTTACCTGTGGTAACACTGTGAATGCCCAAGTGACCACACCAGAGCCCAGCACAAACCCACTGCCAGGTAGATTAGACAAATTTCTTTTACCAGCAAGGCGTCTTTAGAGGGGTAGAGCAAGAGAATGAACTCTTTGCTGGCAGCTTTAGGAAAAGAGATACCATGGCATTCCTGAAGTAACTCACTTTGCTCTTGGAATTCATTGGTTATTGACCTCTTACTTCTTCTCTTTTAATTGTATGTGAGACTTGAGCTTAGGGCTTTATCCAGAGGGGAATGTACCCTTCCAGCAACCACAGTGTGGGAGTCACAGTTTATGTATTTGAGGTATTTCCTGTCTCTTTTGTGATCCAGCTTGCCAGGTTATGCACTGAGTGCCTCAGAACATGTCTTTGTTTTAGAAGTAAACTATTTTGCTAGTCTTTGTCAGGAATGATTAGAAGTATTCTCTATCTTGAGCAACAAAGGTTGAGTCAAGTAATTCTCTTGTTTCATTTGGGCATTGCTAACTGCTCTTGTTCTGAGGCCACTGACTACAAAGCATGTACATTTGTCTATCCTGTCACTGTGCTAAGTCATTTCGTGGACTGTGCTTCATTTAAAAGTAAACAAACACTTTCTCTCTTCATCTCAGCTCTATTTTAACTTGTTAAGTACTACAGCCTGTCATCTGTTTCCCAAAACCACATACATGAGCACAGCACTAAGGGATTTTTAGGAAAGGCCTTAGAAAATAATTTAAGAACATTAAAATAGCTGCAACAGGCAAACATAAGTAGTCATATTTGATTTGCTTTAAGTGGACACTTCAATATAATCTTTTCCTCACAATAAAAATATCTATAAACAACATTAAAAAATAACCTTGATTCTTGGTGACCATCTTTTCAAATACTGTAATATCTGAGGCATAAAACTCCCAAGTGAACAAAACATCAAAGATATTGGTAGGAAAAGCCTCATCTTTGGAGCATCTGCTTGAATTTTTGCTTAATAAAGATAAAAACAGACACATAATGAGCTTGTTAACTCACAGAAAAAGTAATTATTCCAAATGTTGTTCAAACCTTCCTTCTTTTACTGGGAACAGACAAGGTCACCAACATTAGCACTTGATAACTGTCTTCAAATGTGTTCATTTATCAAGAGGAGAATCAGACAGGAAAAGATAGGACTAAAGGTAATTTTACACCAAAGTGATTTAATGCAGCTGAAAAGGAAAACAGGAGCAGTTGTTTTATGGTGTCTCTCTGAAGCCAGTGGAGCCCTGCACTTGACAATAACAGACTGGGATACATTTTTCTGCAAAATAACCAAGCAGTTCTTCCCCTTCTCTGATACATTGAATAAAATTTAAAATTATCTGGACTGAAGGACTCATATCTGAAAATCCAGGGTACAGTTCTCCCAGTGTGGTAAAAACAAGTTTGCCACTGCCTCCTGGTTTTCCTTTAAAATTTTTGCAAAACACTGAAGATTTCTGGCTTAGGCTCTTCTCAAAATCTAACTTTATTTCATGACAGAGAAGTATGTAGAAAATTTCATTTTCATGAGGTAACAGCTTTTCTAAGTATTACCTGATAGGAAGTATTGAATTGTACTAGCTTCTGGCAACTTACCTTTAGATCAAAACAGGCATTTCTCAAGTCTGTTACTCCTTTCCTGAGTAAATAAACATACTACAAGCATTTTGGGTTTGATTTCTGTTTTGCTTTTTTGTTTTTTTCTACAGCTGTTTTTTAATCCAAATACTCACATCATTGTATTTGCAGAATTCTTTCCACATCTAAATAACAGCTCAATGATTTTTGGTACTGTCTTTTCTAAGTTTTGTATTTAACTATTGCAAAGGTATGCACAGGCCTAGAGAGAAGCCCCACAGCTCTTTTGAAGTGAAAAACTCACAGAGAAGTACAACCACTCACATGAGATCACAGTGGCTAATTAGCTACCTGCAATTTGTGCTGCGTTGCCTCAAACTCCACTTAGATTTCACAACATCTTAAACACTTAAACTTCTGACTTTTGGGATAAGCTTGCTTAAAACAAAAGGAAAAAATGAACAGAGTACACTTCCCTGAAGGAAGTAACTTGTAATCTTCATTAACCCCATTATGTGCAGCATCATTTCATCACCCTAACACTCCCTGCAGCTGTCTGGCAAGCACAATCTCAAGAAAAACTCATTTACATATGGCTCCTGGCCTTGCTCACTAGAAAAATTTGCTAAAACAAATCACAATGTCAAAAGAAAGCTCATTAAATTTTTACATCAGGCTGCTATGTTACCCTTAGCTCCCTGGGTATTCATACCTCTTTCTGTCATTAGTTTTCAGTCCTTAAGGCTCACATATTTTCAAGGGCAGAAGCAAACCAATTATGAAAAAGGAAGTTATTTGCTTACTGGTACACAACTACACATCCAGCCACTGCTAATTCACATCCACCAAGAACAACTCAATTGCCACATCACAGCCACATGCATTTATTTCAGTACCAGTATTTGTGTCGAGGCAACAACAGCACTTTTACATACTGAAAACAGGGATTGAGCACATTTTCCACCATTTGTCTGCCTCTTTCAGTGATATAGCTTTTCCTTGACAAAAAAAGGAACACCTATCCCATTTATCCATTGGTGATGTTAATGTTTCAGAAGGCATAAAAATCCTTAGATATTTGGGAAAATGTAAAGCATTTATTAGCCTTGCCTTAATCTACATTATATTGGGTATTTTCAAGGAACAGGTGTTTAAAAGATTGAATTATATGAAAGTTGTATTCCCTGTTCATCCATCAACTGTATTTAAAAGGTACATAAACAATTTATGCCATTTTTTAAAAATATCTTCTCTAATTTTATTTGATTTGAAATATTTATTTCAGTTCTTAAGCATTCGTGTAGCCAATAATTCACTATGCAGTTCAAATAGTACTTAGAGTCTTATTTGTTCACAAGGCCAAATACATTAAAGATTATTATTTTATTCACCAACACCTCACCACTTTTTAATTTCTTTTCAGGCCTGACACATCTGCCTAACATTTGATGGAATGCACTGCCCCATGCAGGTAGGATGCAAATCAAAGGAAGTGCTTCTGAAACTTCACAGCAAGTTCTCTCTTACAAGTTTCCCAGACAGCAGATGCTAAAGCTTGCAATGCTTTTTTCTTTTTTAACTTCCCAGCTTTCTTAGAGTTCTGCTGGATCAGGATTTTACACCAAATATGCTTTCTACTGCTGATCTACAGTTTTTCCAACTACAAATGGTTACATAATTAATATGCAACTTACCCAAAGGAAATCTCAAATGTCCTCAGACGCTTGGCCCATGTTTAAGCTGCTTATCATCATCATCATCTACAGACCAGAGTGAACTAAGTGAGACCTGGAACAAAAATAATTTAATTTTAAAACAAAACAAGGCAGGGGAGAGAACCAGGCTATGAACTCAGCTCCTCTCTCTCTCATCCAATGCATTTACCCCAGCTGAAACCATTTCCATGCACCATTGTGGGAGATAAAGGGAAGCCACAAGGAGAAGCCATCTCCATTCTAATGGTTTAGACCTCACAGGACAGGAGAGGCCAATGTGAACATCTCTGCATTTAAAATCACACATCAGCTGTTGGATCCTCTCACACTAGGCCAGCACTTCTAACTCCAAAACAAGTCAGTAGTTCATGACCTTTTAAGGCCATTTTGGAAGTTTATTTTTCAAATTAAAGCCTTTTCTAACATTCTGGTCATACTTGAAAATACATGTGATGCTTTATAGAAATAGGATATATTTATTAAACTTTTTTGAAATCTTACACATGACTTTTGGCTTAAGCATCATAGATTCCCAAAACTCCTGATGGAACTTGTAGTCTTCTGATGTCAACAAAACAGTTTTATTCAAGGAAATGACCAGAAACACTGAAAAAGTCTTATGACCAGCTGCTGAGAGCTTAGGCATCCCACAGCTGCCCCAACCTCACAGACAGATCCACTCCACTCTCCCATTTTACACACGTGCATTAATTTATAAACAGCATAAAAGTACATGTTGAGACTATTCTTTCATTTGACATATAGCAAAGTATTAAATTTAATATTGGCATTCCTGCTTGGAACTAAGAGTAGAGTAACCCATTCTGGACCTTCCTAGCTGCACTTGCACAGCCTTTACAGCCAGAAATAGTTTGAAATTGAAAACAATTGGAAATTTGTGCAGACCAAAGACAAAGTAGACCAAAAAAAAAAAAAAAATCACAACAGGTATTGCTTAAACACCTAAAGCTGTTCTAAGCTTCCAAACATCAGTCACCAAAGTGCATTTATTTTCTGTTGCCAGCTGAGAGGCAGGTCTACAATCCAGAGCCTGCCAGTCTTTAATTAGAGAGAGTTCAGTGATCCATAACCAGGGTACTTTCTGCAATCATTGACAATTGATTTCCATTTAATTCACAAGGGGCCAAGGCTGTCCTTATGTGTGAGTCAATATTCTTTCATCACCCACATGTTACAGGAGGGCTGACTTCCCATGAGGATTTCTGATCAGAAATCTGTGCCATTGATGTCCCAGCTCTCAACAACCTAATTGTGGTATCCATGAACAAATAACACTCGGAGGGGATTTTCTGATGCTTTGTTTTGGGGTTTTGTGAAGGCTCCCTTCCAAACATGTAACATTAGAGTGAAAATTATCTGACAGATGATAGTAACTTAAATAATGAATATTTACTCCATATGCAAAAGTCCAATTGGCTCTAGTGAAAATTCAATATCTTGGATGTGTCACAGAAGACTAAACATCAGAAGGAATAAACCTTTAGTAGAATAATGGCATCTATTTCTAAAATTTGACACAAATTATTCTTTAACATTATCCCATTGAATAGAACTTTCTCCATGAGTTTCAAAGGACTGCTACTGCCTTTTTAAACATCTTCTTTTCAAACAATCATGCTGGTTTAGTGAATTGTGTTCTCTGTCATTCTGAGATGAACTGAGACAGCAGGGCAGAAAAAAAAGAAAAAATCCAGAAACCCCACAGGATGTATGCACAGCATGTATCCCAACACTGACAGAAGCAATACATTTTCAGGACCTGAGAAAAAGAAGCACTAGCTGCACAAAAACAAAGTTCAGTTAAATAATAGACTGTTCTCCTTGTATTTATTGCAGTCAAACCAAGCATATTCAAAGGTGTTTCTGAATTTTCATTCATTAAAGTAATGTGCACAAAATAAGGCTAAAAGGGCTAAGATTTTGGCCTGAGATCCAAATATTAAACCTGATCTATCCCCTCCCGAAAAGTATTTTAATTTCTGAGGTACCCCATTGAAATAAAACCTGTCTCAAAGTAGCACATCTTACATTAAGAGTCCTCAAATCAAAACCTGTTGTCATTCTTTCTGTACCACATTTATTTCAAACAGTTGACATATTCCCAAACACATTTTAGCTCATGCCAGAGATTGCCATAACCACTTAATCCTCAAAATTTTTGACCTGCTACAGATGCAGTTTAAACTTCCAGATGGATTTCTAGAATGAAGGAAGGCAAGTGAGTCTCATTTATCACTTGTAGCTTTGAAAGTTTAAGCTTTATAGATCAAGACACTGTGAATATTCCTTGGAACATAATATCAACACTGCTCAAATAGGAGCTGTTCTCATCAGACTGTTGAGCACTTTTTAGAAATATTGTGTTGTTATAAAGGCTGGCAGTTCCTTGGTTAAGATGAAAATGAGCTATTTCATTACTGGAACCTTGTAAAATACTGCATCTAAAACCCCTTACGGTTTGTGTTAGACCCAGCCTTTCAACCTGAAGAATAATATATTTGTGCATTACCTCTTCCTGATTGGATGCTGCAAGCTCTTGTCTGTGTGGGAGTCTGCCCACTTTAGAATTTCAACAGCTATTTTATGAGCTGCATGTTGGGATTCATAGCACATCTATGGTTTGTCATAGGCAGTACCCTTTATATCATTTGATTTCAAAGCTGCTTGCTACAAATCCTCTGCAATCAGGTTGTTATTAATACCCTTAATCTCTCCTCAGACAAGAAATCTAGTGCAGTGTGGTTGTGCCAAGCAGGCTGAACAGTAATCAGCAACCATATCTGATGGATTATGTTCTTTGTACACTATTTACAGTGAGCAAGGAACAGAAAAACATGCATATGCTCGTGCCTTGTGCTACTGTGCATGCAGGCACTGGTGCTGACTCCATCTGTATTCTCACCAATATGTTCTCTGCACCCAAAGCAGCTGAGAAGAAATAGAGTTTTGGGAGAAAGTGCCAATGGAATGGAATATTCACAGCATTGTTGTCTTTTGCATACTGAAAGGAAAATCCAGGAGGCTACTGAAATTTAGGAAAAATGAATACCAATTTCTGTTCTCCTTCTGGAAGATATCACTCATCACTGCTACTTACCCCTTCAAACTCAAAATACCTTCAATTTAAACTGCCATTACAGTCATAGTTCTGAGGCTCATGTAACTAGAAGGCAGTCTTGTGCTACTAATTTAAGTGAATTTTCCTTTCACAGAACTCATTTTGGCAGTTGTTCCTCCTTTGTTGTTGTTGGGGTTTTTTTGTTTATTGGGTTGGTTTTCTTTGTTAGGTTATTTTTAACGTATAGCCAAAGGCAGTCTGCTATGTATATACTCTTGTCTAGACTCTTGGGCCCATGGTGGCTACAAAATTCCTTTCCTTTGTGCACAAAGGGCACATCTCCGAGGCTCTGGGAAATAGCACAAATTTAGCACAGACACAGAAAAAAATAATCAAAATCTACTTTGTCAGTAGAAGTTAAATGAAAATTCATAGCACGCAGTTTTCAAACAATGAAAAGCTGCTGAAAATAATACAACACAATGAACTGAAATGTTGACAAAGATAACAGGAAAACACCCAAGATTCACTTTGAACAAACACACTTTACTTACAATACTACCACAAAATCCAGGAAATATCAGTGATGAGTGAAAACTGGGAGTCAGCTGAACTAAAGCAGTAATTTCATGCAACCAGACTTTATCACTTTTGGCTTACTCTAGATCATGATCATTTGTTAATTTTGACAAATTATTTTTCAGCTTCTACTTGAAGAAACTCTTGCTAGAGACAATTACACTTAATTTATAGCTGTACAATACCTGGATAAAGGTTGCTGAGTTAGGAAATTAGCTATGGCCATCCTCTAACTCTCAGTTCAAGAACTGGATGGGGAAATTAAAACAATCAATGAAGCACAGAGAAAACGTAGTTATTAAAAAAAAATAGTTATTCAAAAAAAGCATGAGATTATACAGTGCAGGACTTGTGTAAGTACCACAGAACAAAATTCAGCTGAGGGATTTCCCTGCACAGATCAGGCAGCATTGTGTATTACTGTGACTGCATTTGGTGAATAAATATGTAGATTTAAGCATTTGCAGAACAGGCTGGAATTGGTTGGCCACACCAGCAGGGTGCAGGATCTAATTATTGATAATCAACACAATCATGCTCAGAAAAAAATGCAAGATGTCTCACTCTTACAAAATCTCTCTGAAAGCCCCTTTTCTGAACTAGTTTTATCTGCCAGATAATAACAGCCATCACCAACACTCTGAAACAGCCAATAGATACTTTTATGGAAACAAACACAACAATTTTCATCTGCTGTCTATTGATTTTGTTCCACAGCTTAGGCAGGGTCTGTGTGTTTAGTGTATCTGAAATGTTCACTAATACTGATCTCTAGAAGCTCCCAAATCAGAACAGGAAAAGAATCTTTCTCTTACTCTGTCATTTCCATTTATTTAACAACACCCCCTTTTGCAGTTCTACTTGCTGTTTTATCTGAGTCACAGCTATTTTAGCACATTACAGGGGAGGGAAAAGGCAGTAAAAACTGGCACTAGAAAGAACAGTACATCCTGATAATAATCAAATATGCGTGTAAATAATTACACACTGCATGGCAGAAAAGTGATAGATTTTCAGGCCTGACTCAGGATCATTTCATCCAACTCTGGTACACTTCAGACCATGGATCCTGCAGTCTTTGTTTTATGGAACATGTATCATTTTCTGGTGTATTTTAAAGTTAGTACATACATCTCCATTTCAGCAATTCTGTGCATTTGAACCATCTCTGCACAAAAAGACATTTTTCAATTATCAGATACCTAAAATGTCATGAATGTCAAAGCATGAACATATTCTATGTTGACTCCCTCTGAGCTTACTCTGTTTTTCCCTAAGTTCACTGTGATCTGTAGTGTAGAAATAACTTCTGAGAAACACCAAAACATGACAGTAAAGTGACTGGGCCATAACAGTAACTCCTCAAGTTCTTTTAGATTAAAAAAAAAAAAATCCTTCTTACTTAGTCCAAAATTTTAAAAAATAAAAGAAATCCTGCACCTCATTTTGGATCCTACAGCCCTCCCTGCTTTCCAGATAAAGGAGTCTGATCATGACTAATATAATTTCCTAAGAAAATTTGCTCACACCAGTGAGATAATTTGGCAAAGTTCTGGGAAAGATACAGCCTGCCAGCAGACAAAACTCAGGAAAACACCTCAGGATTGGAGGCATGGGAACCCCAGAGTACATTTTTCCTTACCAGCAGGCAAACAGTGCAAGCACAAAAGGAAATCCATGCAATTACTTCCCTTGGCAAGCATAAGAATTTATTCAGAAGTGCCGAAGAGTTTTGCAGACAGGCTAAGAGCTCACCTATTTTTGCAAAATATTCTGCAGAGTGAAACAGCTGTGATTTAGAAATTCTAAGTCTGAACAGAATATGGTCAATGTTTTCAGAAACTCAGCTGAAGCATTTATTTCATTGAAATCTTTAGAGAAAAAAGTCAGATAGTAAGAACAGACAAAGTTATAGAACATGGGCTAGCTTCATGTTTTTAAAGTACTTAGGTCAAATGGATTTCATCCTAAAATATTTCATTTGCCAAGAAATCTAGCTGTAAGCTCTGAGAATCCAAGGAAGACAAAGGTAGTGCCAGAACAATGGAAAAAAATGGGAAACAAGGAACTGATCTTCCAAGAAGGAACTTGGGGAAAGTATTAAACAGCTTAATTCGAGCTCTACAAAAACTCAAAACAAAAAACCAAAACAGAACAAAAAACGCATCAGCACCAACAGTGAAACAAACAAAACACCCCCATGCAATCAATAAGTTCCTGAAGATAAAACACAATTATATAGCAGGCAACATTGATTTTTTTTTCCAGAACAAACCAAGTTAAACTTAATTTTCCTCTGTAACAGTGCACAAGAGTGTCTAGATATCAGGTTTCCTGTAACTTGTCTGTACCAGGATTTTTTAGTAGTATTTCATGTGACAGTCCAAAGCAAGCTTGGAAATGAGATAAAGATGAAACTATTGCACGATAAGAGACAAAATGGTTAAACAATCTCATTCAGAGACCAGTTATTCATTATTCCCTGTCCAGAACATACCAGGAAGGTTTCACCAAGGTGTGTCAGTAATTTTGGGAATCACCTGGGTGATGGAATAAAGACTTCTCTTAGCCAAAGATGCACTTGATACCAAGTTAGGGACCACAGCCATGCTGTAAAACAGGTTTAAAATTCAGAATGAGAGTAAAAAACATTAAAAATGGTCTCTATAGGATATAAATATTGCTAAGCTCAAGGGCTGGTGTAAAAACAGGAATATCCAACAGTGACTAATACAGAAAGATGGTGGTTAAGCAGCAAGACTGGTAAGGCTTGCTTAGGCTTAGACTCCAAGTCACCACGAGCTGAACAAAGTTAACAGAGCAATGCTGTTGGATGAGAGGCAACACAACCAAGTGGGAAGGGCAGACAGGGAACATTTCCATTCTGTTCACACTAGTGATGTCCCTAATGGGAAACTCTGCCCTGGGATGGAGATACCACAGAGAGACACAACTTTCCAGACTTAAGTGGAAAGATTCAAGAAATTGATCTGTGTTCTGCAGAAGGAGGTTAAGGCAGTGTAAGCCATATTGCAACAGTTAGTAAGCAAACACAGTGCTCCAGGCTATGTTTCTCTCAGCTTTTGACAGAGATCAGCTCAAAATTGTCTTTAAAATGAAGAGATAAAATAGATACCTCTGTAAAAAGAAAAGTCATGAAGAAGCTCATCTTTGTGAGGAACTCCATGCAGTCATTTCTTACTTACCATGGGCATTGGTATCATCTTTACTAGTTAAACTCTTACTAGAGTACAGAAGCTAAGGCACAGAACATTACCACTCTTGCTCTGAGGAGCCAAGTCAATGTACTTCCAGATTCACAGATCAATTATTATGTTGTACAGGCTATCCCTGTGCCTACTGCTAATATATTTTTTTTAGCTCAGGCTGAATCTTCCTCACTATGAAAGGCAAAAATGCCGACTTTATCACATTAAACTATTCCAAAACCTGAAAAAAATAAATCCTTATTTTGAATAAATGCCCCACCAGAATGAAAAGGAGGCAGTTCACTGCTTTCACACCCTAATGACTGCTTGATTAACACAGCAATCCACAGTAAGGGAGATGGGCAGCCTCTATGGGCCATGGGCAGCAACATTGTGACTTACATCTTTATATTCTTAAACTGGCCTCTCCAATACCATCTGATAAATCAACACACAAGTCATTAAATGGTTCATTATCCCAGCAATACGATTCATTCTCTCTGCCAGAAAGCACAAGAAATGATGGGCATCTTCTGCTTGCAACCACGACTGTCCATCAATATAACAGATTAAGTGTATGAGGGAATTTAGTTTGGTGTAAAGGTCAATGGGATGCTTCATGTGTCAATTTTTCTTCTGCAAGGTTTGACCTCTTAGCAGGGAAAAAAAGTGTGGACAAAGAAGAGAATGTGGTTATCCTGCTGTGTAGACAGCTTTTAAAAATAAAATAATCATTACCTTAAAAAATAAGAGCCATGACAGAAGAGAATGGAAACAAGGCTCGCACCTGGTCACCACGAAGTCTGGCACCATCAGTAGCCTGTGCTTAGAAAAGGTCAAAAATTAAAATCCCAGGCAATGTGCTACAGACTGAGTGAGCTGTACTGGCTGCTTCACATGTGCTGCCATTTCATGTCTCTGTTCTCTGTAGTCCAACACTTGCTACCAGTTCCTAAACACTTACTACAGTTACCACTTAATCAGGGAATGGTCTCTGTGATTGCCAGCCTGCTAAGAGTTTTAAATGTCTCCCTGAGGAATTTCAATACCCTTACTGTAGTATGAGGGCATTCAATATACTTCTAAATGAAAACATGGACATAAAAATTATCTGATTCAAGTGAAAGAGCAATGCAGCCTTGCAAACATGAATTACCTTGAAGAATTATTTGAAGCATTCAGAGAACAGTATCCAAGTGGGTGTAGAATAGGTGCTCTACCATGACAGACCCAAATATCACTTCTTTACTATGCATTCACATTTCAGATTGTCCATGACAGTCAGTAGGCCTGAATTAAAATTACTAGAAAAGTAAGTCTCTGTCATCTGATCATATGCTGAAGATCATGCAACATCCCTCTAAAAATAAAAGAGTTTGAAAAAACTCTGTGGCCTAACCTAAGTAGAAAAATGTGTATGATCATTAATTCACAGAAACAATGAATAGAAGCAAGTATGTATTCCTACTTCCAATTACTCATTATATATCAGTATCTATTACAAAATTTAAGGACACGCTGATTTGTAAAAAGATTGTGTCTTTACCTTAATCACAGTAACTCAAGCTTTGTCTTCAAAATTGAAGGATTGTTATATTCCTTCCCAAGATTTTAACTGCAACAAGAGTTTGACTTTTTAAGACTAGTTGTTTGGGGTTTTTTTCTCAGTGTCAGAAAAACACTCAAAAAACATCAGCAGAAGCACCTGTGGTATGATACTTACAGGAGATGGGAAAGATTAGGTTTTTCTAAAGATATCAGGGAATTGTGCAAAGCCATAGTAATAGCCAGGATTTGGGCTAATTTTGTACCCAGAGTAAGCCCAAGCATTTTACCAGAACCTTTGGTTGGAACTTTCCACACAAAATTAGATACAGAAAGATTCAAAGGATATTTATGCAAATTACTACATGACAGTGATGGTATTTATATAAATTATTTTATATAGTCACAGTAGTGAGACCTATTCCTCAAAGACAAAACATTTCCAAATTTACAGAATATAAGCATTCCTTATAAAACATCACACTTCAGTATCCTTGCAACCATGGGCCAGAGAGATGAAGACATTCAGGCACAAATTATAATAATAACAGTGTACTTGTATAAAGATCCCATTTTCTGAAAGTTGAAAGCCTGGATATTTTCACCAATGCCAGCTGCACTTTAACTACAGACCTGTTACATTTATTTCTAGATATCAGCTATCATGCACTTCTCAGGAGGTGGAATATAAACTGCCAGAGCAGCAGGATGGTTATGCTTGGACAACTGGCAAATCAAGTAGATTGTATGGTCTGGCTTTGAGGCTTAACAGAACTGCAGCTCTTAACAAATATCTGCTCCTGTAGCTGGCACAGAACACAAACACAACAGGTTTAGGAGGCAGTAGAAAGACTCTTTGCTGTTTCAAGTTACTGATCAGAAATAAGCATGGCTCAGAAGGATTAAGTCTCAAAATCATGCATTATTTTGAAAGGCTGATAAAATTCTCTATGGAAAGCAGTAATTCAGGAATTGGGAAAAAAAATGTTTGTTTGCTTAAATTTGAGGGTAAAAAAAACTTTACAAAAAAAGAGTACCATATTCCTAAAGCAACTTAGAACTTGCTGCTTCTGTGGAATACACAAAGTGAAGAGGTGGAAGAAATGAAAAAGGAAAAAAGAAAGTGCAATGTATGGGCCTAAATTGTTTCCTTTTAATCTGGAGATATTTCCATAATTTGTTATCAGTAATAGAAGGGAACAATTCCTGACTTTCTCTTTGGGGAAGGGAAGGCAGAGTTCCAGGGCAAGCAAAATATCTTCATATCTGCTTGGTTGAAAAGTCCTGGAGTGCTGCTAAAATCCTGATCATTTTAGAAAAACGTGAACAGTCTTCAGGTGATGGTCTCACCTGACATGCAAATTCCTGAGAATCAATAGGTTTTTGGGATTAAAAAAAAAAAAGCACCATGTGTAGCATTCTTCCACATTTGATTTAGTCACAAATAACCATGCTATGAAGATTTACCACTCTGCACTCAATGGCAGAACTGTGGCCCCTCCCAGGCAGAATTCACTGGTTCTTAGGGCAAGAAAGTAACTGCTTTAACAAAGTTCAAACCCGTAGGACAAGGCCCCCCCTTCCAGTGAGCTGACTTGACAACGTTACCTGGTCTCTGTAGCTGCTCTTATGCAGGAAAACCACCAAATGCCTGAGTGCCAGGCTGCAGCAGTGCTCAGCAGCCTGCCTTGGGTCACTGACGAGAAATGAAAGCCAGTAAGGACTTTCCCAAACATTCATCACTTCCATTCTTCAAGCTGGCATTAAAGTATTTGTTTCATCTCTTGTCCAAGACTAAATTATTTTATTCTTTGGATTTAATGCCAGCCATATTCTGCACTTTGGATTTTGGGGGGAAAAAGCATATCCTGTGAGGTTTTAATTTGAAATGTTAGTACTTTCTAAGCAGTTCTACACTTCCACAAAAGCGTTGATTTCGACTTTATTCCATCTTGCTGAGTGTTCCTAGGAATCAAATGGAAATGACAGCAACAGAATTGGTTGTGGATAATGTATTTGGAACCAGATTACATAAACTAGTATTATGTATAATTAATTGATGTCCACACAGAGACTTCTGCCTTTCTAGATTCAGTTATATAAAGAGCATCTTATGGCATATCTTTGCAAATCTCTTTTCCTACAACTGGGAAAAATTTATGTCAAAAAGCAATGAAATGTGACATATTCCTCCAGAGCAGAGATATTAACTTTTTCTGAAACCAGTCTGCAGAAAATAAAAAAAAAATTAGCATAGCATTAACATTTTTAAAGACTCCTAATATGCAAAATCATGTTATTGCAATTGACAGCAGTGAGGTTTATCTCTCAGCATAGGTCTAGGAAAGGATAACCTCAGAGGGACTGATGGTCCAGCCTCAACAACTAATCATGATTCAGATACTTAGTAGAAGTAGTAAGAAAAAGTAATATAAGAAGTAAATCTCTTGGAAGAGATTTTTCCCTCTGTCCTCCCAGACAGTGCTTTAGTGAGACTCAGGAAGGGGAAGGTGAGGGTGTAGAGCAAAGACAAAAATAATCTTCAGGAAAGATCATATATGAGGAAAAAGAAGAAAGTTGGAATTAATGAAAGTCACAAACAGCTCAAGTTCAAGATCCTCCAATTTTTTGCTACAATCTAGTAAATTACTTACATTTTCCTAATTATGTGTTTTCTTTGTCAAAATGCAAACTTTTAACAAAAATAAGAAGGAAGAATAAACATATTATTCAAAATAATATAATATTTAAATGAGATTGAAAACATTTCTGATGTTTCAGAATTTGACCTTCAGCGTTTAGCTATGAGGACTATCAGTTTTCATGCTGACATATACTGAATTTCATGACTTAAGTGATTTCTCCTATCATAACTGCCTTTTCTGATCCAGATATATAGTACTGCCTATTTATTCAGTAACCTCTGGCAAGTATCAAAGGTGCTAACTATGATGTCACAGAACACCCTTCAAAAACGTTGAGACTGAAATTGTTCCAATATTGAATTCCAGAGATCTGGGTGTTTTAACCCAATATGAAATTATTAAAATTAGTACTACAGATGAAGTGAAGATTAAAAGTTATGTTGTTTATTTTAACTGTGTTTTAACTTGAAAACTACTATCTTCCAAACTACTCATTAAACTGGAAACCCCTCATCACCTGACTAAACAGAAGCAATTTCCAAGTGCCAGCGCTCCCCGCACAAAACAATTCCGTGTTCCTATAGCAACACATCCCCATTTCCAGACCCGCCTGTTAACCTGCGAGCCTCAGCCCTGCCCCAGAGTAGTTCCGCTCAAATCCAGGCGCTGGATCACGGCACTCCCGGAGGGACCCCGCGCTGGAACGGAGTGTGGGGGCGGAAATCGCCCTGGCAGCACTGCCAGGAGTGTGCTGGGCACCCACCGGGGACAGCCCGGACCGTGGGGCCGCCGGGGGAGCGGGGCTCACACGGGCTCTGCACGGCCCGGCACTCCTGCAGGAACCTTCTTCTGGAGGTTATCGCCCCAAATCAGAGCCAGCACAGCTCTCCTTGGAGAGCAATCGCCGAAAGCCGGCCGTGGTTATGTTTTGCCCTTACTGAGCAGCGGTGTTTGTGGGCAGCTGAAGGAAGTTTTATACCAGAGTGCCTTCTAGTGGTTACGGAGCTCAGACCTCAGCTCCAAACACAAATCCGAACACTTGCCGAGTAATTATTCACTAAACGAATCGCGAAAATATATTTATAGCTGTCTTATGGGAAATATTTGTTGCATGTCAGACCCACAGTTTTCCATGGTAAAGCTGTTTATAAAAATAGAAACATAATTCAGCAATAAAAGGGTATTACCAAACAAATAAGCAGGAAAATAACAGATACTAAAATGCAGTGTTTCGCTTTTTGGGAATACACTTAACCTGAATTGCAGGTTTGTGCCAAGTAGGAAAATTAGCAACATTGTGAGTTAATTTTATTGACTAACTCTAAGAGCAGTATTTATTAGGAAGATTTTTAACTGTACCAGCCACACATTTATGTAATATTGAGCTATAAAAGACATAGAAGTTTACACTTGGATACCAAAAAAACCTTACAGTCTCAACTGGAAATTCCTTGATATGTAAAACTGTCTGAGAAGGTGAAAAAAAATGGTCAGACTGTTTGGGAATCATTGCATTTTTCTCAGCCCATCAACCTGATCTGTAAAGTGTTTTGCAGAGACTTTTCATTTTTATATTTGCACTGCAGGTGTAGCTGCTGTGTTTAATGTACTTTCACTAATGGCAGCAGGCCTTGGAACAACTCTCTAACTTAGAGTGTTAAAGGAAGAAGTAGAAACTACTGGTGAAGGGAATTTTTGCATCTTCAGTTAACCTCTGAGCTGTGTCAGCTGCACTACACCACATTGGAGTCACTTCTTCAAATCTTTCCCTTTTCTGGAAACATTGCAAACCACTGTCCAAAAGCCATGAGAAACGATACCATTTCCAAGGAACACCAAAACATGCTGGTTATGCACCAAACTGCCACTGAATTTATTTGAATGTTTCAAATGTACCTCAGAAGAGAAGCTTAATGGTTACAGAAAATGTACGGGGTAGGCTTCATTCTAATTTAGGGTCTTCTAGTAAAAGTAGTCAAAGCTGATTACAAAATTCTACAGACAATGAATAAATAAACCTTAAATTCCAACTCACTTCCATGACTGCCAATCACATTATCACACACATCCTTTTTAATTACCTTATTTAAACCCAAAAGTAAATGCTGCTGCTCCCATAATCCCCAATGAAGACTTCTCAATTATGACAGCTTTATACCAGAGGATCTATTTCTCTCCCATAATGCTGTGTTTAATTTATTTACATTTGTTGAAAAGCATGACAAAAACCTCTGGTAATTTAGGGAATTGTTTGTGCAGACCAAATCTGCCAACTCCAGACACTAGCTGAACTACCAGTGCTACTGAATGCCCTCAGGTGACCTCTGAGACAATCATTTATTAGGAAAAAATGTATCTAAAAAATAGAAAACGAGGCAGCTTTTCTTTTTGCTGTGGGCAACCACTGCCAGGTCCTGCTCAGCGCCTGAGGGGAGGAGCCCTGTGGGGCTGCTCACCCTCGGCACAGACATTGCTCCCTTCCCAAAGCGGAATTATCCGAAATTCCCGGTACCTGCAGGGCCCACCTCTTGCATTCCAAGGCTGGAAGATGAGATCCCAGACAGCGATCCCGGCTCGGACCGGGGCCCAGGACCCTTCTGGGACCGGCGGTCTCCACCGACCCCGCCTAAAGGCCCGGGAGCAGCGACAGCGCTGGAGGCGCAGCTCCATGCCCTGGGTGGGGCTGGAGTGGCACAGGTGTGTCCTCGGGATTGGGAAACAGGAGCTCCTTCACCCCGGGTGGGGCTGGAGTGGCCCAGGTGTGTCCTTGGGATTGGGATGCAGGAGCTCCTTCACCCTGGGTGGGGCTGGGGTGGCACAGGTGTGTCCTCGGGATTGGGAAACAGGAGCTCCTTCACCCTGGGTGGGGCTGGGGTGGCACAGGTGTGTCCTTGGGATTGGGAAACAGGAGCTCCTTCACCCTGGGTGGGGCTGGGGTGGCACAGGTGTGTCCTTGGGATTGGGAAACAGGAGCTCCTTCACCCCGGGTGGGGCTGGGGTGGCACAGGTGTGTCCTCGGGATTGGGATACAGGAGCTCCTTCACCCCGGGTGGGGCTGGGGTGGCCCGGGTGTGTCCTCGGGATTGGGATACAGGAGCTCCTTCACCCCGGGTGGGGCTGGAGTGGCCCGGGTGTGTCCTCGGGATTGGGATACAGGAGCTCCTTCACCCTGGGTGGGGCTGGGGTGGCACAGGTGTGTCCTCGGGATTGGGAAACAGGAGCTCCTTCACCCTGGGTGGGGCTGGGGTGGCACAGGTGTTCCCTCACAGCTGGGAAACAGAAGCTCCACTCAGTTTGTTCTCTGTGGCAGCACTGATCTGTTGGAATCTCTGCTGTGAGCAGGACTCAGTGCCTGGTGAACCCAGACAGTGAGGGATGCTGTGGGATTTCTCCCCAGCTCCGCAGGTGTGCCAAACCGTGCCTGCAGACCGACAGTGCAGGGGCCATGTCACCTCATCGTGGCTGTGATAAATCACCGGTGTGCTTTGTTCCCCACATTCAAGCAGCACAACACAGCCTTTGCACAGAGTCCCTCTCTAAGGAGTCGCTGCCTCTCTCACCTGCACAGTCACAGTCACAGAATTATTCACTTTATACCAGTGAGGCCACATTGCATACATGCAAAGTGAAACACTATGGAAAAGGGAATCATACATAAGCAATACCCTTAGCATCCTACTAATCTCACTGAGACTCAATGAAGACTTTTAACCAAAGTCACATTAACTGGTTAACTGCATATATAGATTCTTAACAGCTGTCAGACAACTATATTGACAAAGGCAAATGCTCTCCCCTTGGCATCAGGAATGGATCAGGCAGCCTACCCTATGGCAAAGCAAGCCTTGTGGACCTGCCTCCAGTCTGCTTTTCAGGACTGCAAAGATTACAGAACGCAGTATCCCAAATGAAGCATCAGAAACAAAGCAGTCTTCTCCAAAGACATTTTCCCAGTTGCAGTCTGGATCAGCATACCTGCATGGAAAGAGAAGCCAGAGGAGGTCATCTGCCATCTTCTACTTTGGCAATAGCTGTGTGGACAGGCCTGGATCTCAGCAATATCTCCTCTTGCTGGAGCTGAACTGTTTACAGAGTAAACCCACACCTTCTCCACAACTACTCCTCTCTCCTCCAGTGGTAATTTCTAGTGAATTCATAAATGCAAGAGGTCTCCAGTACATAAATATTCCTGCATCCCTTTCTGACATATGTAGTTCTGTGTATATGACTATACTTAATGATTTCAGGTTATCTTTGGTTAGTGTACAAAACCAGGGGAAATTTCTAATACATGACCACAGCTGTAATTCTCTCCAAACCATTCTGCTCATGAAGAAAATTCCCTCTTACTCCCCCCCAATAGTAATAGTCTGTGTGCTGCTGGTTATACATTCCTTCTAGGTGGGGAAATGATACCAAGGCAAATTTTCCATACCATGACTCGACCCAACACATTAATAGTACAAGAATAATTCTCTAATACTGTTTCAGCTTCTCATCTTTCTCTCAATATATTTGTAATACATATTGTAATCTGTACATTGTGACAGATTGCACTTTGGCAGCAATTAGAAAGCTTGAAGAACGTGCTGGTATTTTCGGAACATTTCATTTCAAATCCAAGCATGTTTTCTAAAGATGTTTGCTTTCTGATTTGTTTCAAATATACATGAAACTTTCACTGCATCTTCACTCTACTCTGTGCTGCTGCTGGAGTGTTCAACTGCCCAAAGTGCAGCAAACCACACATAAAAGCAGCTAAGCTTTGTCTGTTGGTACAGAGACAACACCAGCCACAAGCAACTGAAATCTCGAGTACTTGGAAATCAAGAAATGGACTTTCAGATATCAGTAGCTTTTCAAAAGGGTGCTTTATGGTTCTGAAAAGTTCTAGCAAAGCTTTTCATATGCCCAATGCCTGTGGGTAGTATTTCTAGCTCAATGTCCTGATTAAAAAGAAGGGTCCCATCAAAGACAACAAGAAGAGACTAGCTTGGCTTTTACTGAAGGAAACAAACAGTATACAACACTAAAAAAGAAATTATTTAAAATGCAGCTCTAGAATTATGGAAATATAAACAGCATTTAATCAAGTGGGGAAGTTCCAATGAGACAGTGCAGGGATTTGACAAACACTTTCTTAGCACAAATAAATCCTGCTTTTTCAGAGCTTAAGTGAAGAAAAGCATTGCTACAGCCGAGAGGACTCTCCAAAAATTCTTGACTGAGTAGTAAGTGCGTTTTTTGCACCAGTACAGATGGAAATATTTTAGATCAGTTAAAATGGAAAGAATGTAATGCTGGTTGCTTTACCAAACTAACTGAAGAAATCCCAGCTTTACGGTTTTGCTCTTTATCTATATCTTTTATTAAATTGCTTCATAAATAGTCTTCCTCTGAAATGAAAGCTCATCCTTCTGAAGGTAGTGAATCGATGGAATGAATATCCATTTCTGATTGCTATCAGGCAGACAGCAGTTTAGTAGAACACTTAAGCTTTAAAGAAGAAGCTTAAATCTTACTGGAGACAATTATGTCCTTTGCTAACTGAAGAAAATGGTTGTAGTACCTTTAACAGAGGCTCATGGTTATGTTCAGCAGTAAGAAAAATAATATAAGTAAAAGGTAATAATAGAGTAACCTGGACACAAAAAATGCATAAGACAAATAGAAATTACCTGCTGACTTGGAGTGTGTTATATTAAAAAAAGAGTTCCTCCAGTTCAAACTTATAACCAGTGGGTCAGACTCTACTTTTGTTTGCCAGGACTGAGGTGGTTTCACAAGGAACAGAAAAGAATGTGCATGCAAAATCATTTCACACCAGACACTCCTGGCACTGAGTTGCTACCTTATCCAGCATTCTTAAAGCCCTCAGCTGGAAACAGCAGCTACCAAAATGTTTGTGAGAGTTGCTGGTGCTGGGCCAGGAACTGGAGGTGCAATGGAGTCCAGGAATCAGCACTTTGGCTCAGAGGAGAGAATCAAAGCATTTTCTCTCTTTCACACAGCCCACCTTGAAGGAGCAGAGATTCACTTGTCAGCATAAACCAGCATGATGAAGATGCATATGTGTTTCTCTGCCAAGGAAAGGGAAAGTAATCTTCCAAGAGTCCATGGCAGTAGGAGGCTGAGAAGGAATTTGTGCCACTGCCACTGTAACCTACCCTCTGTGGTGTTACAGTGGCACAAATTCCTCCTGTGCCATCACTGGCACATTGCAGAGCCCATCCAGAGAGGTGTGCAGGTGTTCTCAATGGCTGTAGCCAAACTACAGCAGCTCCAGGGGTAGGAATGTTTGCCATTGTCACTGTGCTGAAGGACCAAAATATGCACGAGACACTGGGCAGTGTCAGCCTCCAATAAATCTCCGGGTCATCTATTGTGCCTGGCTGCATATGAGAGCTTTAACACAAGGTTGTCCATTCTAAATCATGTTTATTTTACATCATTTTGCAGAAAAGGTCCATTTTCTCTGTTTTTTTGGTGTTAGCTTACCTTTCCTTTGTACATGTGCAGCTCAAATTATGATGGAGCCCTCCCCCATATGGTGCCCCAAGCTTTCCTAAATTGATTACAATTAAAATAGACAGTTCTTTGATTGATCCTCTTTTCTTAAGCACAGCTAATGCAGATTAACTGTCCACAGAGAGAGGCTTTAAGTATCCAGTGCAAGAAAAACCTCATATTAAACATTAGCAGTGGCATCACCATGTATCACTGTCATCATTTAATGCATTGTGCTGTTTGACAATATAATAAAAATTAGCAACTAAAAATACACTTCTGTGCTAAAAGACCCAAGTTTTTAGTCTCATGCATTTCATGTGTGCTGTCTCATTGAATGGTGGTTCAGACCACAGCAAGAAGTAATCCTTGGGTGTCCCTCTAAGAATGACCACAGTTGTAGCTACTGAAAAGTCTGGCTGTACACGGAGCCATAAATTTGAAATTTCTTAACTACTGTTCAATCTTAATTTTGCCTCTAAATATATCCAAATACATAAAATGAAAATGATGTGTAATATGAGAATGAAAACATGACACACTCTTATATTAGAGCATGGTATTTTTCACTACATTCTAAGAAAAAAAACCCACAAAGTGTGAGTACCCATACATTATTAAACCACAGGACTTTCAAAATAAGTTTCTTAATTTTGAAAAAGTGTTTTACTCTCTTTTGATGAAAAGTCATGGTCAAGGAAAAAATTCCAGCAAAAGGAGGTAGATGAATAGAATTTGTACAACTTCCTAAATAAAAACCAACAAGCTTTCTATAAGATAAACTGTGCCCAGAAAAAGCAGATGGATGCAAAGAACTGATTCCTAGGATACTGTAAGGGAAATAAATAGCAACCTTGCTCCATTGTGATTAGTCCTTACAGAAGAGGTTGATGAGTATCTCAGCAGCTGTTGAAAGCACAGCAATCAATGCCTGTGACATTTATGCAGTTTCAAAATCCTTGCTACAAGTTTTTTTAAGCATTCATTTGCTCATCTCTATTTCTCCTCCAGTGACTCACAGAGCTTAGGCTACAGCTATTTAAACCCTCCAAAGACATTCCTGGATACAAGCATGAAAGGCATGAATGAAGCCAAGGCTAGGGGAAAAGGAGCATGTTTTGATTCTTAATGTTCCCAGACATGAATACTCAGGAATTACCAAAACAAAACAGAAAGGTTATTCAAGCAAGACTAAGCAGTGGAATGTTTGTGCTTCCTCAAGAAATGCACTTGTTTATCTGTAATCTAATTTCTACATGGAGATTTGGCCCAGTTTTGGGAAAAGTTTTCATTCCCAAATAATTTCATTCTTTCCACACTTCAGTATCTGAGGAACTATTATCTGAGGAATCTATTAGCTTTTAGAACTAAACAAAAGTATGTCTTAAAAACTGCTTTGCTACCACTACTTGCCTAAGAAAAAGAATCTTTGATGACTAATTCTGCAGAAACAAAGGTATTGAATTTGACTGGTACTGAGTTGATAATGCATCAAAATAAATGCCATGGTTAAATTTATCAGGACTCCTATCAGTATGAGAGCACAACCATGACATACACCAGAAGTATAGTACCTGCTCATGCTGAACTGGAAGGAAACACTTTTTCAAACTTGCCTAGTTTCCAACAAAATGGTTTAATAACAAAAACCAAAATTATGATGACAGTTTTCTGACAAACACAAGCAGCAAGGACGAGCCACGCTCCCTGCAGGCCACCATGAAGCACGTGAACTTTATCAGAGTAACCACACAAAAACCTCTGGCAGGACCTGTTCAGGCTCACAAAAAGTCCTGTGACAGAAGTCTTCACAGGAGTCTGCTAGAAAACCCAAATAAAGAAATTATAAGAAGCAAAATACTTGCTCAAAACTACAAAACTGACCAGGGAATAGAAGTTAAAGAAGGAATAATTGGTTTACTGTCAGTATGGCTAAAGAGTACCAGTAATGCCTCGAGATTCTATACAGATCTTTCCTCAGCAATTTGACAGAAAATAAAAAAATTTTCTATCTGGCCAGCTTGTTCAAAAAACCCCACCAAAACAAAACCAACTGGATGATCTGGAATAGAGATGGCAAGCAACATCCAGAGGCACAGATTGGTGATTTTGTTAGGTAGACTGTGTCCTGCACACAAAATAATTGTTGGGAGAATTGTTGTGTGTGTTCCTCCAGAGCAGAGCCATGGAGTTACACTGCTGAAGAGCCTCTGCCAGGGTTCCTCTGATTGCCATGGCTGGGGGCACCTCTGTTCCTGAGCTGCACTCTGCCAGCTTCTACAGATTTATGCACCCTGTCTCCAGAACAAAGGAAGTGTCCATGTAAGTACTGCTAATTTACTGTGTCAGGAAAATTAATCCACAAACAGCAGAGGTTTATGTCCAAAAAGGAGACATAGAAGTCCTGTCACTTTATTCGAGTAAAGGGAGAGGCCACGGGACATTTCCCCTGGGGTCTCTCAAATTTTTGGAGGGTGCAACCTCCTATTTATTCTAATTTCCTGACTGCATTTCCCTCTCTCTTTCCCCACTGGCTGAGGTACTTGAGAGGTACAAACTTCCCAAAATGCCTAATGCCTGAGACTCCTTCCTACTGTATAACCCCCCACCCCTTTATTTTAATTCCTATGGAAGTTATGGTTCTTTCCACTTTTTCTTTCATCTCTCAATATCTAATTTCATTTATCAGCTGACCTATGATTTATTTGTAAAGACAAATCTCTTTCTTTCCATTCATCAATCAGTGGAATCCTTCCCATTGTTTCTTTTATCTCACAGCTTGTTTGTAAAGACAAGTCCCTCATTCCTTTCAATCATAATCACAAGATGAATTTTAGGCCGATGTTAGATTTTCTATTGAAGAAGAAAATTACTCCTGTTCTTTTTCTGAATGAGTAAGGTCATCCAGGAGGCAGCTTTCACCTGCCAGTCTTCTGAATCACAGGGTAGAGCTGGATTTTCCATGCACATTTCAGTACAAAACCCATATAACTCCCTATTCTTTGTCCTGATTGCAGCACTTATCAAAGAGAAACATCTGCTGGAGTACAAATACTGCAGAATAATCTTCTTTGGTATAACATTCTGTATTATCATTATGAATTCTGTTTTCTAACCAGATAGCTATAATAGTTTTAAATCAATCTCATGTACTGTGATTAAATACTGTGATTAAATGAAGGAGAACACTAAGGTAACACCATGCAGACCTCAAGGCTTCTGCAGCATCTGCTCCCTGTTGTACGGACAGGAGGGACTTTAATTAGAGATGGCAAGAAATTGAAACTTTCCACAGAATCCTGACATATCAGAAACATCAGACATGACTGTAAATGTAAATGTACCCTTTAATTACATAACAGTAAACTACTTTGCATGGCATTGTATGCAGTTAAGATATCTAAACAAATTACCATTTTTGGCAGTGTCTATCAGGGTTTTTCTAAGATGCTCATTCCTAGCAGGTGAGGAGCAGAATTCCATAGACTAAAGAAGGTATGGGTCAGTTGCAATAAATCCTTTCCCAAATAGAGCCAAGAGGTCCCAACCACAGGGATGTGGTTGGTTTCAGCTTGTGCCAAGCTCACCTGCACACAAGGACACCTGCACTCACTGAGCTCTCCATATTTTGCTCAGGAGCTGATCAGGCTACAAAGACTGACCACTTTACCTGTCCAAAATCACCACTGCTGTGGTGGGAAGTGAAGAGCAGCTTTGCAAAGTGATTTATGAAGCTCCTTCTCTTGCTGGGAACTGGTGTTTTTCAGTAGATGAATACTTTCCAAGGAAGAAGGCTCAGCATAAAAGCACAATTATCCTTCACTCATGTCCATCCTTTCTCTCCACTGACACTTGCCCTACCCTTTACTCACCACCTTCCTCACTGGCAGTGTTATTTCAGTCAATGGAGCTGCTGTGGCTTTCTCCTCAGTGCCCTGATTTGAAAGCCCTGACTGTGTCTTGATATATGAAACTATCAAGCTTTACAGGCACTTTATGTCTACCCACTCTTAGTGCAGGGTTTTTTTTACAAAAACAACTAATAGATGTGTTCCAGGAGGGAAGAAGCACATATGCAGTACCAGTGCTTCTGACAATACACCCTCACACACAAAAATGACTGAGGAAACAGAGGACTGGGGCAGAGCACTCCCACAAACAAGTGATTTACACAAGGGAAAACGAGCTTTTAACTGTTTGTGCAGAGACATTACATTGGCAGGTTTCCCATCTCAAGCAAAATACAAGAAAATAGAAAGCCACACACTGAAGTAACAAATTTAAAGCAGCCTCCTTTGTCTGTTTCTATAGTAACCAGCTGCAGCAAGTGCTCGGCAGAAATCTTAGACTGAGACAATATGAATTGTTTATGTAATCATATTTTACATACAGACAGATCTCTGCCTCAATAAAGTCACTATATCACAGGAGAGATGTGTGCTTCACTGCCTGCATTAGCAGAACAGATGGGATACATGGCCCCACCACGAATACAGCAAGAGACTGAATTTTCACGCTGAATTTTTAACAGTTCTGGCACATTGTTACTCTATGATGTGTCTGTTCTCAGACATGAAATGGAGCATTCTGTCCTTAGGGCCGTCAGTCAAGCATATCAGACACCACTAAATTCACTTGTAAAATATCTAGGTGTTGTTTCTCTTATACAGTAAATATTTTTCAAAATTACAAATATTTTTACATAATCAGAGAGTTTGGAGAAAATAAAAGCCTTATTAGAATTACATCTACAATCTGGATTGAAACCTTAGGAATGTCCTCAGAATATATAATAGTCAGTCAGCTATAACTGTTTTGTCTGCAGACATAATTTGAAAGTTGAAGCCCCCTGCAGATATTTTGTTTCCCCTTCAAAAATGTTGAGCTGCTCATAAAAAGGAATATACTCAAAAGCTCTAGACCTTCCTGCTAAAGTCTAAGAAGATGCAAAATAGGAAAGTCAGAGCAATATTCCTACCCCTGAAATGCAGCATGAATCTCTTTTCAGCATTTTAACAGATTTAAAACATTGCATGTTACAAAGCAGCACATCTAACAAGAGCCTTAGTTACAGAAAAGCACAGCACTTCACCCCCTTGCCCCCGGGAGGTGATTAATACAGTCCAAAATACTATTTTTGTACAGATTTGAAAACACTGAAGCAAGACAAGTTATGATGTTTGTCTGTGTTAACTCTAAACCCCTTATTAACTCATTTGAAAATAAGTTCTCCCAAAAGACAGGCATGAGTAGCAAAGTAAAAGCCTGTAAAGCATTTGGGTGAGATACTTCTGTTATTCTGTGTTCATTTCTTCCTACTTTTGGCACAAGCATTTCAGAATTTAGAATAGAGAATTATTCATAGCAGGCTAAGCTTCATTTTTAACTCTCCACATAATCTGACACTACAGTAATGGATTTAGTATAAATTTAAATCAAACTCTTGTATTGCAAAGTCAGATAAGTTCCCTTTAAAACATTTTGTCTTCAAGAAAGTTCTCCCTGCTATTTTAACTCTCTGCACATTTGGCATAACTGGTTTCTAAGGCTTTTATTCCACTGTTCTTTTTTTCCTCACTTGCTGACACACTTACCCAGGGTAGAAGTTACTGGCTATTAATGATCCTTTTTTCTTTACGTCACTAGATGAGTTTTCCCCATTATTTGTAGAGTTGTTGTACAAATAAAACAATCATTCATTCTGTACTTCAGATGTAGCTTTTAGAACATTCTACTGGTGTCATCCAAAACATAACTCAAGTAGTTAATTCTATTGCAGCCACATCTTCAAAAAGCAATGTGATAAGGCCACACTGCTGCTTCTGATGATGATCAACAGCAAAAAGAGAGGAAAGAAGAATTAGCAATTTTATACAAAGTTTTGTAGAAACAGCATTATTGCAGTTGCAAAAGTAAGGCAGTATGTTACTGTAAGATACAATTGAAATTAAGCTGGCTATCCAACCCATAAGAGAATTATATTCTAAGAAATATCCAAAGATCACATGAAACACAATTCAAGGTGCATTCTGAAATTACTTTCCACATTAATTAGTCCTGGAATTAGGCTGGGAACAGAAATGGTGGATTTCACCATAAAAAGGGGGTCTTATTACTAGTCTCATCGAGTTTCTACCACAGCTTTTTATATGCTACAGTATACATTTATCAGAGTGAGAATTTCTCCTGTGCCTTTACTATAATATCCCCATAACATTAGCGAAGTCTCAGACAACTTTTCCCACTAATACAGCAATACAGTCAAAGAAAATTCTAAAACAGCAGTAACAAAATAATTATTGGTTTGTTCTCATTACTCTCAGTAAGGGAAGGAACATAAACATAGATGATGTTTAAATTGAAATCTGCAGAGTAACATCCTCAAACAATAGCAATGATCAAAGTTACCTTACATTGAAATGATTAAATCGATTTTTCATTAGGAGTGAAAATACAGGTACCTCATATACCTAATGGAAAAAAAACAAAATCAATGTTCATCTGTGTGGAGGTTTTGGCAATTTCTTTATTGATTTGAAAGAAATTGCAATTTTAAAAGTCCAAGAGATTAATTTATTGTATCACTTTACTATTCAGCAAACAGCAAGAGTAAGCCTGGTATATATGGCCAAAAGGGCAGAATAAGACTTACCACAATGAAATATCCATGCATAAATGGATACACTGAAATAACAAATCCTGCTAATTCAGTTGCTCACTCTGAATTTAATTATTCTGATTAAAAACATCAAGCATCTATCTGCCATGAGACAATTACAGGCTTGAATTTTCATGTCCAAAAGAAAATCCAAAGCTTCACAACTGAAAAGCTATCTATTACTACAGGATACAAAGCCAAAAAGAAAAGTATGATAACCTATGAAACCTCCCCCATGAATGGAAATGGAACACAAGACAGATATATCGGAACAGTGAATATTCGAGGCAGTCATGGGTTATAGTATGTTTCCACTAAATCAGGGTCCAGAAGGGAATGACTTCAAAGACCCGAGAAGTGGTGAGATGCCAGCAAGACAAAGGCTTTCACACCTTCTGTCATCCCATCTTAAGGCTAAAAAGTTTCTGCTGTTCCTTCCTGTATTTCAAACAGGTAAAAAAAAGGAAGAGATTCTTCTGTACTTAAAAAGACAAAAGTAATCTAGAGTTCTGTCTGCCCTCAAAACACCAACACCCAGAAGCAGGGAAAGGATGGCACACCCTCCCAGGCTGCTTTGTAAATCAAGATCCACTCTTGCAAAACCTTATTCTTTCTGTGCATGTCTTATCTTGTCTTCTGTGTCACCATTAGCATAAGGCAGACTTTTGGAATTCAAAGAAGAGTAGCATAGTATAAAAGCTGTAGGTGTGAGGTGGTCAGGAAACCTAGCAATGAATGTGAGTTTGCAAATAAGCACCAGGACCTGGCAATAGCATTAAAAGCGTATTAAAAGCACTGGTACAGACCCTCAGAGAGCTTAAAGAAGCAAGTCATACATCAACATCATACCTTTAAGTAAATCACCCACATTTCCCTGTTACCTTCCTCTCCCTATAAACACAGACAAATTTAAGCGATGCAAGATGTCTTTTGTCCCACATGGAACATTCACCAGCTAGAAACATTAATTGCAGTTGGGTTCAGATTTAAATAATGTGTTTGAGACTTCCTGAAGAGAAAATAGAACCCAAATCTCATTTTAGAAAGTATCTCTAAAAGGACTTGTCTCAAACTAAGGAAGTCCAACAATCCAGCAGCTTGTAGACAGGGGAGTGATAACCACAGGAAAAGTGAAGATGCTGCAACACTTTGCACCTCACACTAAAAAAAAAGAATATCAAGCATCTTTTTCAAGTGAGTGCATTGCACTTTCAGACACTGATTTCTCCATTTATATAATCTCTTCCAAGGACCTAATGACGCTAAGAATTATTGTCTGCTACTGTTAACACAGTGTAGAAAATAGGACAAACTGAAAGACACCTTTGAACAGGTGAACAAGGCAACAACACTCCAACGTGGTGGTGTAGCATCATGGAGTAAAAAGGAAAGGTATTTGCAGGCTGCAAAGAGTGTCTTAAAACAACAGACAGCTTGACAAACACAGCTATGCACAAATCTACAGAGACATGGATAGGAGCAAAACAGAGCCAGGTATTGGAAATACTTCCCTCAAGTCACAAAACACTATTGATAGTTTAAATATCATTATGGAGCCAATATTCCATTTGTAACCTCATTTCAGTTTCAGAGCAATAAAACGGGTTGGAAAGCCTGGGAGGCACTGAGCATCAGCCATTTCAAAGGTACTCTGCCAGGCAAACTCCAGCTTTAACCTGCAGTATTTCTCTCCCAAACTGCAGCAGCACATCAATGAATAGCACTTCCTTATAAGTCCTTACAGGTGACTTTGTGAGGACTAAGAATGTGCTAATGTGAAAAATACCTGTGAAAAACATGCTTCACACTATTAAACATTCACACCATTAAACAAGCACACCAAACCTGGAGAAATTTTGAACAAAAGGGCACATTTTAAAACAAGCTTTTGAAGAAAAGCTCTTTGAGGACTCTCAAGTAATGTGGTACTTTGTTATACTGCTGCTTCCATGTTCTGATTTTCTGCTGAGAGATTAAGGCCTTATTAGAGTGGGTTAAGACCATCCAGTGATTTACCAACAATTACACAAGTGCATCCTGCAGCGGGAGTGACTCAAGTGCAGTCTGCAGAGCAAAAAATAGGAGGGTGGACCTACACAGAGCAGGGCCCCACAGCAGTCAGGGACAATCAACTACAAACAGGCACAATAAAGCAGCTGGAATAGTTTCTATATGAGCCACTAGAACGAAAGCATTGGTAAAAAAGAGGAAAGGGTAACTATTTCTGCTAGAACTGAATGAAAATTCACAAAATCTGCTTGTCTGTGGGCCTAAGGAGGAATCTTGAGTTGAGGAGCTTTTCAGAAAGCCAATCTCTCACTGCGGTCTGACCTGCACCCTTCACACACACATCAAAATGTGCATTATTGAGTGGCCTCAGTGTCTGTCAAGATTGGCCTGTTACCCACTTCAGTGATGGGAGCTTTGTCTTCCCACGCATTTGTAACATTACAAATATTTGGAGGGTGATGGTAGGAGCTGCAATAAAATACCTACTAAACACATGTATTAGATTCCATTCTCTCCACTTCCTTTGGTTTTTTTTCCCCATGGACCTATACAATAGCTAATTTATATGCTATCCTCTAACCCACCAAAATTCCTAGCCCTCCCCATCCTCCTTTCTACTATTTCTTTTTAACCCATGTGTCCCCCAGGGTTCAATACTGGACACAGTATTGTTTAACTTACTCATCGAGGGCACAGATGAGGGAGCAGAGGCCTCCTCAGCAAGCTCACTGAAGACCCAAAGCTGAGAGGAGCAGCCAACCCCCCTGAGTGCTGTGCAGCCATTCAGAAGGGCCTTAACAGGCTGGAGGGATGGCAGGGAAGAACTTGCTGAAGTTCAAAGGCAGTGCAGGGTCCTGCACCTGGGAGGAACAACCCCAGCACCTGCACAAGCTGGGGGTGACCTGGAGCAGCCCTGAGAAGGGCCTGGGGGTCCTGGTGACAGAGGGCTGTCCATGAGCCAGCACCATGTCCTTGTAAGGCCAGTGGGATCCTGGGGGGCTTAGGAAGAGCATTGGAGAAGGTCAGGGAGGTGACCCTGCCCCTCTACTCAGCCCTGGTGAGAATCACCTGGAGTCCTGTGTCCAGCTCTGGGATCCTCAGCACAGGAGAGACACAGAGCTCCTGGAGCGGGGCCAGCACAGGGTGACAAAGATGATGAAGGGACTGGAGCATCTTTCTGATGAGGAAAGGCTGAGGGACCTGAGCCTGTTCAGCCTCAAGAAGAGATGACTGAGAGGGGACTCCATCCCTGTCAGTGTCCAAAGGGAGGTGTCAGAGCAGGGACCAGGCTCTGCTCTGTGGAGCCCAGCAATGGGACAAGAGGCCATGGGCAGGAGCTGATGCCCAGGAAGTTCCACCTGAACATGAGGAAGGACTTATTTGCTGTGCAGTGACCGAGCAGTCAACAGGCTGCCCAGAGAGGGTGTGGAGTCTCCCTCACTGTGGGTATTCCAGAACTTCTGGACACAGTCCTCTGCCATGAGCTCTAGGATGACCCTGCTTGAGCAGGGAGGTGTGTTCCCTTCCAACCTCACCCATTCTGCCATTTGGTAACAAAGCTGATTTTAAAAACAAGACATTAGCAAGAGATAAGCCAGGCTTAAATGAAGGGCAAGGGAAAAGAAGTGCTATGTGTGCATCACAAAGGCAGCTCATCCAGGAGATGTATGGTTTGGAAAATATGAGACAAAAGAACCAAGTGAGTTTTTAGCCCCAGTCCTTTAATAAGGATTACACTTGGGAAATAAAAACGTAACAACACAGCACAACTCCTGGCATGTGATCTGACCAATAACTGTGCAAATCCTACTGCAATGCCAGCAGGAGTCAGTAAAGTCAGAAAAGAAAGATACCAAAACTTCCTTTCCCATTCCATTTGAACTGATTGCCCTCAACAGAGACAAACATTTCCTGTGACATTAAGTTGTCATCGGCTTCTGTAAACCCCAGTTCACTCAGGCTTTTCTTGTGCATCTGGCCCTTCTTCGCAGAAGTAGCCCCAAGTACATTTGCAATTTCAGAGTTGTTTTCAGTTTGTTCAGAAGTCTCAGCTCGCTTACAAAGCTCCAACTCATCCGTTACACATCCTGGTTGTTCTTGTCTGGAGCCCTCTGCACAGGCTGTCTTATCACCTGCCTCAGTAGGTTGTGTATTCCCTAAGGCAGGAAAGAGTCAATGTCACCAACAGTCATGCAAAACAGCCACATCATTAAGAAATTGTGGAATTATTTTCTTCAGTCATAGCATTGTCACCTCATCCCACTCACTCTTTGGTTAAGTACTTCATGACAGCCACAAATTTCAAATACAAGTTATGAATTATGCAATCCAAAAACCTGGGTATACTAGACTTACTAGTTTTAGGAGTTTCTTCAAGGAAATTACCTTTAGTTCCCTGTGCTGAAGCATCCATTTCAGAGGCCATCACTGGTCTAACCAGGACCACACCATATCCTTCATTATTATGGATCATATTATTAACCATGGTTATCTTGGGAGCCTCATAATCCTCATCTAAGAAGTTCTACAGAACAAAATAGAAATCCAACATGTCATGTCCAGCTAAAGGGATACAAAAACCTTCCAGTTTTAGGTAGAATCCATTCTCTGTACTGGCTACAGCACAATTATTTGCCTATACAAGCAATGTTGCAAAAGGCATTTTCTCTTCTGGCAGATAAGAAATACAACCAGGTGACTGCTTTGGTGGCCAGGCCAAAGCAAGCAAGTCTCCTTGTTATCATGTGTGACATGTAAGAGTTCCAGCATAGCATAGCATGGTTTTAAGCCAACCCAAACCTACTGGAACTAACTGAAGCAGTGATAAGCTTCTGGCAAACCAGTACCTCGTGGCTGGGACTGACCTTGACCAGTATTCCCTCCTTGCAGTGGTGGATCCCGTTGTGCAGCAGGGCGCACACACTTCCTGGATAGATTTCCACACCAGCACCCTACAAGACACAGTTGGTAGCAGTTCACAAAGAGTTCAGGCACATTTACAATTGAACTCGACTACTCCATGGCAGATCTTTGTGTTCATCTACCAGCTTGCACAACGGAAAACTCTGTTACCCCTCCAGCTTCACAGCTTTGTTACCCAGCTCAAGTAGCATTACTCAAGGCTGACGCCCCACAGTATTACTGGCACCAGTCCATGAAGGCCTGCTGAAGAGCAGCTGCACAGCCTTCCATTACTTGCTTGTTTCTCAGTCATCCCTCTCAATACCTCAAGCCCCATCATTCTGCAAAATATCCAAATTGTAGGAAATAGGGGATAACAACGGCGTGGGATGAGAGATCTCTGCAGTCCAAGGCAGCTCCTGAAACGTGTGGTTTATTTGCAAAGGTCGTGGGTGCAGGAGCTCTGCTTAAGCTGCCAGCCACAGCTTGAAGTGTGCCCCAGAGAGAGCGAGGGGGAGGAGAGAGATAGACTGAGCTCTAGCTAGACAGACAGAGTGAGATCGAGGGGTAGAGAGAGCTAAAGTCTGGTTACAAGATATATCTCCTTCTATACTGAATATGGTAATAGTACAACATCCAATCAGTAGAAGACAGAAATCCTTACAGAATTTACATACCACCTATCAAAACGACTACATTACCATACTGCGTTACATTTTAATTCCTAAAAACTACTTTCTAAAACTACTTTTGTCTTCCCTGCCATGCTGGCAGGGTTTCTCTGACCCTTGGACTTTTCTGTTTGTTGAAGCATCCTCTTCTCTGCTAAAGACATTGTTCAATCAAGAGGGATGCTCCTTCAGCTGGCCAGCCCATTGTTTTTTAGTTGTACAGTAACTCACAGCTCGGTATCTTATATCCCAAAGCTAGCTTTCATTTCTATTTCACTTACAGGTTTCATATTTTCAGAATCTTTTGCCAAGCAGTCATATTTATAAGGTTTCCCTATTTCATCCTCCCCAACATCAATCAGAGTCTATTTTTGTGTTTATCATCCCTCCATAAGAATCAAAGGTGTCCAAAAAGGGGATTTCACTGGCAGAACAAATGGAAATGAGAAAACTAGTTATGGGCAGAGATACCAGGAAATCACTTTAAAAATACTGCAGGACATGAATCAGCTATGCAGCAATGATTATTTCACAGATGTGCCCTGTTACTGCATCACTTTGCTATCACCACACACAGATCAGCCTGAGACATTTCACTAGCTATGATAAGAGGCTACAAGACCCCTGGGACCAATCTTGATTCAGTAACATGTAGCTGTCCAAAATGAATTTGTAAAGGTTCTCTCCAGATCGACAGAAGCCACCCTGTGAACAACTGCACTATTTCCAAAGAGAAATCTTTATTTTAAATTAGCAAATAAGCCAAAGTTAAGAATGAGTGTGTACCTTGGCCCCATAGAGATCTGAGTTTTTCATCAGTAGCTCAGCTGATGTCCTCACTGTTACTCCTGTGGTTTCACACTCTAACACACAGTTCTCCAGCGTGGTTTTCCCATGATGGACATCTACATACACAGAAACAGTTACTGCTGGATGAACCAGTTCTGCAAAGACAAACCCCTCCAACAGCCTTAGAGCGGGTTTGCAGTGTGACATTTTCATTTTATCCAGTTCAGGTTCAATTCACTGATTTGCTCATGTGTGGTTTGAACTCATGCTGGTTTTGTGGCCTAAGCAGGGACACTGCTACCAGACAAACTGGTTGAAGATTTCTCTTAAAGATATTTTTTTTTTTTTAATGAGAGGAGTAATTATTTTCATTACATTCCTAAGAGACTTTTGGACTCAAAAGATATTAAATACATGCATACAAGTGTTAATAAACTTTTTAACATGTTCAAAACCCAAATTTCTGTTGAGGCAAAATATAAATTAGCATCTTCTGCAAAGACAGGGCCATGGCCAATAAACTCCTTGGACACAATTTAGACTTAGCTGAATGTCAGTTTGAAGGCATTGGAAACAAAGTCCTACAGGACTCCTACAGCATGTGCTGCTCCTCAGTGGAGAACTGGCTGGGGTCAGCTGCAACTGAATATTGCCATGGAGGCTTTTCTGTGGAAAGAGGAATTTCCTTTTCCACTCAGCCCGACATAGGCTGCACAGCACTCAGAGACACAGCAGAACAATGACCAAGTCGAAAGATCTTATCCCAGTATAAAGTGTAAGAGCCACAATAGCTTCAAAGTACAAACAGAAGTTATTTTGATTTCCACATTATGAACAAGTTAAAAAAAAGAGGGGGAAGACTTGATATGTATACCTGTAGGGCTCCTCTCTAAAATATTTTCACAAACTGCAACACTAGGTCCCCAGCTTTAATTCTAACACTAATTATGGAAGAGTCACAAAAAGGTGCTTTTACACTTACTTAAAATTCCCTCCACAGCATCATGTTGCACTAACTTCAAATTGGAGATCTTTATATTGGCTCCTGTACAGTCAAAGAAGTTGTCTCCTTTACCTTGTTTTTCTATGATGACGTCATCTGGCAGGCCATAGCCTAAGGGCAGAGGTGAAAGATGCAAGTTTGGAGTATATCTGGTGACAATGAGGTGCTCAGTACATAATAGACTCTTAAATTAATGACAGTTTAAAGCTTGATGTTTTAATACCTTGAATAGGACTTTTACCAAGTGGCCAAGCCACACCTTACATCCCCTCTGTGCCAAGGTATGGACACTACAAACCAAAAAGTTACCTTACTTGAATGGCACACAGCAAAATGCAAAGTTATTTGAGAAAGTTGAACAAATGGGTAACTGAGTTCACATTTTGGCAAGACCAAAGTTCTCACTCCCAGAAGTTACAACAGAGCAGGGGGGGATGCAGGAATGGAGGACACAGGCACCTCCAGTCTGCTCTCCAGGGACAGAAGTTCACTAGAACACACAGAGGTTGCAAAGAACACAGAGGAACAGCAGTCACACCACAACACAAGAAAAAAAAGTGCAAAGGCCTTGATACTGTTAGTATGCTTCATTCAACTTCCCTAACTGCCCGGAATTTGGGGGACAATTCAGCATTCCTGTGTTGCACAAGCTTCCCGATTAATTCAGTTTAAAAAGAAGCTTTCACAGGCACATGCCAACGTTGATTTACTAAGCCATCCACAGTTGTCAGCATTTAAGCACTTACAGGAAAATTTACGAGCATGTAAAGCCTTTATGGCTTGTCACTGACAAGAATCATGATAAGGAAAGCAATAATGCAACACCCATTAAAGCAGCACGAGTCCTATCATTTTCTGAAAGCACACACAAGATAAGAAGTGCCCAAGCAGAATGCCAGCTTTTAACCAAGTACATAAATAAATGCTGCCACGTGCAAGTAGAAAGGTTAAAAACAAACAAAAAACACCCCTAAACCAACCAAAAAACCCCAGAACCCAAACAACCAACCTTAGAACAACAGTTAGCAGAAAGTTTTAAAGACAGGCAATTTAATGCAAAGTTAAGTGACTGATACTTCAACACATGATATTACCCAGAAACCTTTTCCCACTGCTACTGATTTAGGGTCACCCCTGGAGAAGAGGGTGCATGGGGCAGTTCCAGCATGTAAAACACCACAGGACAGTAAAAGTCAGATGTAGCTTAACTTCTCATCACTACAGAATGAGATTATCCAAAGCAGGGGTTTAGGAATGACTGTAGAACTGCAGTCCTACAGTTTTCTGACCGTGCCTTTGGCTTGCTTTACACTTCACCTCTGAAGCAGCAGCCCTAGAACAAAGGTAGGTTCACCTGCTGCCCAGGGATGTTCACTCCCCAGCAGGTCTGTGCCCTTGCCTGAGGGGCTCCACAGGCAGCCAAAGGCCACTGACACTGAGCACAGACAGAGAAGGGCTGATGCTGCAGGTTCCCAGCCAGCTTGAACAACTATGGCACAAGCAGAAGGGAAGTTGTCAGGTGCCTTTGAAACACCTTTTTGTCTGGCATGGAAGTTATCTTCACTGTGACTTCCTGCAACAGCTACTGCTTTAACCTTATTTAGTTCCTGTAAGTTTTTATTTATCCCTGACTTACTAATCTTCATACTTTCAACCTTAGTACTGACTTGCACAGTGGCTGGGAAAAAATAGAAGCTCTATGAAGCAAAGTGACATATCTTCCATGAGTCACCCCTTCATCCCAAAAAAGCCACCAAAGCAGCCAGCTGCTCAGATTAGTGCCAGCAAAGTTTGTCTTGATGCTCCTACTTCAAACGTTCCTGGCTGCTCTTATTGCTATAATACCTTATCTAACAGAAGTCCATATAAGAAGATTAAATACCTGACAAGTACTTGTTATTCAGAGCATGGTTTGTCCTAAAAATACATATTTATGTGCCTTGCTCCTTAAAATAGAGCTGCTCATCCTTTAATGTGTGCTACTGCACCATTTGTATTTCAGTTTCATCAAAGCTAGAAAAGCAATAAACAGCACCACACACATTTTAGAACAATGTCATTCTTGAGATAAATAAAGCACTTTATCGAGGTCCCTTGTCCTGCAGGTGCACTGGTTATCACAATGTAGGTCTTTATAAATCAAGCACCCACAGGAGATAGGCAAGAAAGAAAATGACACTCATAAAACAAGCAGGGCAAGAAAAATAAAGTCCAGAACAGCAGGAAATTAAACTCTCAGCCTTCTTCTCATTAAGAAGCTTTGACAAGATAAAAATGCAACTAAAGAAGTATCTGAACAGCTGCAGAAGCCCTAGTGATAAACAGACTGGAACACTGCAACAGAGTGCACCTGCCTAAATCAGAGGAATACACTGGGAAATCAAGAATGGTGAGGGAGAAACAGCAACATATCCTAGGTAAAGCAGAAGTATTTAAAACACAAATATTTTGCAAGAAAAATTCTAAAATCACATCTGTTGTGACTGTTTCTACAGAAAAAATGTGTTAATCAAAAGCTTCCTCCTCCACTCATGTGCCTCCCACAAACGCAGTCAGGTTGGCAGCCCCTGCTCCCCATCACTGACATGCTCCAAGTGCCATCAATAAATCCTAAGAACACCTCCTGGCTCCCTCCTCCTGCTCTCACTGGGGCTGTACCAGCAGTGGGGCTCAGAGGCTGCCCCTGAGGCACATTCAGACATGCAAAGAAGAACAAAGACATTCCTCAAGTACTCTTACTTTAGTAGAAGCCTCTCAGAATAACTTCTGTTTCCACTATTACAACTATCAAGTCCCTTAGGTTTCTGTTGAATCCTCTATTACCTACATAATCACCATTTATGCAGACAAATAGGAGAAAGTTGTGAGTTTTCTACTAATCAACAAAATCTGCAGTTTATCTGCACTATGGCTAACAAAACAGCTCACAAGGAGTAACTCTGCAAAGAGTAAATCCTTACACAGAGCTAGTTTAAGACATTCCATTTACTTGTTTAAGGACCTTTAGACTAGCAAACTTTCTACCTTCTAGCTCAACTGAATCAGCAATGCAAAAGACACCATCGACAACATAATGGCCAGGGCAGATGATGACTTTGTCTCCTTCATAACAGGCATTTACAGTTGCCAGTGGATCACGGTGAAACTACAAAAGACAAAAAAAATACAATCAGCTCCCAAAGAATGCTGTAAAAATGGATGCATTTATGCCCTTAAGAGCTTGCTTTCAATTAATTGCTGCTGCTTTTGCTTAAAAGAAACCCTTTTAATGGCACCGATAATACAAAATTTCTACTTTGAATTCAAGAATTGTAGCCCTCTGTGGACAAAACCAGCCTTAACACATGCCTTTGATGTTTGTGTCATGCCCATTCCTCCAAGAGAAATTTGAGGACACACAGATCAAGGAATACATGCACCCCCCACAAAGCAAGCTTCACTACGGCCTTGGTTCCAGGCCAACATTTCAATTGTGCCTAAGTGACTTGCCATGAATTTACCACAAAGAAATGGATGACAGAAGGTAAAGAAAATAAAAACCAAACAATTCAGCAAGTAGATCAGAGCTGGTCTGAATACTCCTGTGTTTGCTCGTGGTACAAGCCACCCTCAAACAGAGGTCAGATACCACAGTGGTAAATAGTGTCCACATGGCCCATTTCCTTGTTAAAGAGGGCAGGCTGATATCCCTCACAAACATTACTGAGAAATTCTATACTGAAGGATGACAAATAGTACAGAAAAACTACACATTTATTGCATCCCAGCAAATTCCAGGGTAAACATATTAAGAGCATTTTTTCAGTTGGCAAGTCAGAAAATCAGATTTATAGCCTAGAAGTTATTCCAGGATCTTCCCCATGGCTCCATTTTGGCAAAGTGTAATTCATGAACATGATCAGAATACAGCAAACCATTTCATTTGGGTGCAAGGAATTCAGCCTGTTCTTTACTGCTGAAGTAGCAAGTCCTGTCTGAGTTCACTGAAACTAAACATAACTGCTCTTAAAATATTTCCTACACAGTACCAAAGCAAGAAAATTACATTTCTTCCTTCAAACTCTAGATCATGATCAACAGCATCAAGAGACATGGGCATTTCAAAACTAAATTCAAGTGTTATACCTTACCATGTTTCATTGTAGAATTATTACAGGTTCATCTCATTTCCTACACACAGGAAGTGAAATAAAAAGGGCAGGACTGATGGTCCTTTTTAAGCCTTTATTAAAAAGTGATCAGCTCGGGTGGGGGCTCCGGCCAGCTTCGTTGCCCCCAGCTTCGGCGAGGAGGAGGAGGATCTTCGGCTCTATCACTCCCTGTGATAGAGCCGGGCCTTCAAGCGTTCCTCACGAGGCGTGGCTGTATACCCAAGGGTATACGAAGGCGATGGTGGTAATTAGCTGTCCTCAGGGCAGTGCCTTCAACAGACCTTTTTGTTACGGTGACTTTTTGGGGAACTCAAAAGCTGGCCAGGTAGTAATTGCCTATCGAGTAGCCTGGTTCATTTTTCTTAAAAGTTTGTTGGCTCGTTTTAAATTATGATTTTAGGGGTTTTTTTACTCCCAAGGGTCTTTGCAGCTCTAGTTTGCATATTCAGCCCCTTTTCTTCCCTTTTTTTTTTTTTTTTTTTTCTTCTGTCTTTTCCTTATCTACTATCCTCCAGGCAGGTCAGCTCCTAAAGGGACAAGAGTGATACATTCCTGCATACCAATGTGAGGTCTGATAAGGAGCTGGTTTCTCCACAACGAAGTGTGGGTTTCTTTCTTAAACTACAAGAGAAATCCTAATAAAGCTACAACAAAGCACAAAATTACATTCAAACAAAGCTACAATGTAAAAAAAATAAATGGATAATTGTTAAATTGGTAATCTGGTCCCTTATTTATAACAGGAAGTAAGCTGCTTGTATAGAGTACTCAATAGGCACAAATGAATAAAAAAAAAATATTTGTATCATCCAGTTTTACCACTTATTGTTTATATTACAGTGACTTTTTTTTGAACTGACAAAAAAATCCCACCACTGTAGTATGTTGTAAATGTAGTATCTTGCACATGGTAAATTAACTTATTTGTCCACATCATTTCTTCAGAGGAAAAACTATTAGCAGACGATTCCTGTTACTGCACCTGTATTTCTAGGTCTTCACAAGATTCTGGGCAAAGTTTGTCCCTTATCAACAGATGGAGCAGATTTGCTGTCATGGTCGAGGCCACAACATGAGTGACCTTGGCACCCGTTGGTCTCGGTCCTTTAGCCTGGAGGCTGCCGTATTCTTGGTAACCAAACATGTACCTGCAACAAGAGCAACACAATCAACAGCTCTTCCTTCAATAAACACCTCCTCTTAGTTATGTGATTGCCCTTAGGAGCCTCCTCCCCACACAAACCCAACAATTACCTCAGCAGAGGATTCTCAATTAGTTTTAGCTTTTGTTTTAAGTGCTCCACTCTGTCATACAATTTTAGCCCTTCCACCATGGAAACATTTTCTGCTTCTGAGTCCGAATCATTGCTTGATATGCTGTTCCTCACATTTAAAAACTTCTCATAAAGTTCTTCACACTGAGACAACAAGTTCTGGTAACCAGCTACCAGCCCAGAAGGCACCCGGTGTTCCAGGACATCATAGTGCCTGCAATTCAGAGCAACGGGTCACACACAGTGCTCAAAGACCAAACATGAGACTGGAGAGAACCTGAGAACTTCTGCATCAGTACTTGAGTCAAAGCTCTCTGCAGTCTGCATCAACACTGCTCCACTTTATTTGAAAGCAGCAAAAACAGGAAATCTGAACAAACATTTTACTTTCTAAATAGCTGCCCATCTGCCTTGAAAGATTGTATACAACTATCAGAAACTCACCCTAAAATAAAGGCATAAGCACAGCCATAACAAAAAGAGTAACAATTTAGAAGGTAATATCTAAGCCTTTATTAGAAAAACTAAGAAAGATTCACACACATTCCTCCTTGCAGAATGACCAATGTACAAGTTTTTGTTTACATTCAGCTCCATTCTGGTTTTTGTTTTATGCCCAGAGGTAAAGAATGGAGTCTTTATTAGGATTACAACTTGTACCAGTGTGAGGGTGACTATCGCTGGATTTAGGGCACCATCTGATGGAATGCCAAAGATTACAGGGAAAAACTGAGGGCTCAGAAATCAAGTGGCAGCCTCAGTTGTGCTCTCTTTCCATACAAAATTTTGACCAGCTGACAGTGAATGCTGTTAGAACAAACTTGCTTTGGTTTACAAGTCAACAGGGGTTTTTTACACCTAATTATGAGTCACTGTTCCCACATCACACATCCCAGTGGTTCTGCCCTAGGAACAGCAAAGGTGTTGCACTCACAGTCTCAGTCGAGGCTCAACACATCGAACAAAGTAATCAAACTCATCCTCCTCCTCCTCATCCCAGGTCCTCCAGATGCTCCGGTAGAAGAACCTTTGGAAGCAAAGTGTGAAATCATACAGAGGAGAGCAGAGCCAACAGCACTGGAAACACCAATGTAACCAATGTGAGAATTCACCTCAAAGCATCACCTCTCTCTAAATCATGGTTCTGTCCCCTAAGCTGCTCAGTACACACAGAAGTCACCTCTCCTGCCTGCTGCTTACCTGCATAAAGAGTTTTATTTTGTGTGTCTAAGTTTAAAATTCATAATAACCTGTGTCCTACTTCCTCAAAAGGGAGTGAACAGCTAAAAACTGGATTTGAAAAGACTGACACTCTTCAGATTCTGAAGCTTTTTGGTTGTTTGGTTTTGGCCAATCACCCTTCAGCTAAGCTTTCTTTCTGACAATGTAGGTAATTCCTTCTATTTTAGCTTTTTTGTCCAGTCCTAACAGCCTATTTGTATAGAAGTTTAAAACAGCATGTAGTGCCTGAAAGAGAGATGAAAAAGAGACAGATGGAAAAAGAAGGAAAAAAAATAGAATATGTAGAGACACCTAAAGAATAAAGAGCAAATTTAGGGGAGGAGGCAAAATGCAGAAAGAAGAATAGGACAAAAAAAATTTAAAATCCACCAAAATGTTATTAAAGAGAAAGATCAGTGTACTAGTCTGCAAGTGACAGTCACTCTGGGGTGAGAAAGAGAGGGAAAGTGGTCTCCTCAGAGTACCAGTCATCAGATTCACTTTGGAAAACTTGGCTTGTGGAGCTGCCAGCATGGCCCAAGAATTCAGGACAGGACCCACTGGGTGTACTAGCAGGGTGTAAATGTCCTACCTGACATGCTCTATGGCTAGTGCTGTCTGGTCAAACTCTCCTGACTCATCATACACAACCCACAGCTCCTGCAGTAGGATCTGATGTTCCTTCACCTCCAGGAGCTCCTGCATGCACTCCAGGGTAAAGCTGTCATCCTGGGACTCGCACAGGAACGGCTCACTGAGCTGCACAACTGCCTTCAGAGCAAAGAAATTCACACCAACCACCTGTGGGAACAAACAGCTCTGCAGTTTCCCTCAGAACTGCAGATCCAGCTGAGGGAGGGGAACATGATGTGCCTCAGTCAGGGCCATTCTGGGTTCCAACTGACCCATACAAACCAACACAATTGGCACAACACAGCCAAGGCCATCTCGTCAGCTGAATGATGACCCGGAGTTAAGCTTCTCACAACCACACTGCTAGAGAGCCTTTTCCACATCCAAAACTTCATTCAAATCCCTCATAATGCTCACAACAAGGCCAGTAAGTTGCTCTTTTTTTTTTTTTTTCTTTTCCGTTGTTTTTAGAAAATGGAGAAAGCAATATCCTCAGACTCAAACAAATCAATACTTCACAGCTCTTTAGGACTCCTTTGAGGCTCATTTTTCAAAGTGCCCACAGGATACAAACAATCCAAGTTTGTCATTGGTCTGGGCCAGTGAAAGCCATTTTTGTCCCTAACTGGGCAGAAGAGCTGAGGGGCTATAAAGTTTTTCCCTTATCAACCATGTGATGGAACTGCAAGTTTGAACATCCAAGGTTTGCAACAGAGATGTATGACCTGGACATTGAGAGACCCAGAAAAGTCTGTTACAGAGGTAAATTATGTGAACTGGAGACAAATGCCTGAGCAGCAGCGATGCACTCACCCCAACAAGGACATCAAACACATCAGTGCGCCAGATTGCCTGCCAGCCAGAGGGCTCCAGGACCTTCTCCAGGTACTCAGCTATGAACTGCTTCACCTCAGAAGCTTTGCAGTCAGCTAAAAAGAATTTGAAGACAGTACATTTATGCATGGAATGGATGAAAACTCCTCCAGATCACTGGAAAATGAAAGTCAACACAATTGAAATGTTCCCCTACCACCTCTCATGTTGGACTTCATTCTGTTTTGCTTGTGGTAATCATCAGCATTTTTGCTGGTTTTCTTTGTTTTGAGAGAGCTGAAGAGGATCTAGTTTGTGCTCCTCTGAAAGACATCCAGGACTCAACCTTCCAGACACTGAAGGTTTCAGTGCCAATGGTATTGAACACATAACCTATGCCTTATCTTAAACAGGTTTACAGTACACAAAAAAATTCTAGGAAGACCAGCTAAAACAAGGCACAGAATCCACTATTAATGCCTCTGCCTTTCCATCACTCAGATTTTACTTACTTACATTAAAATTACTGCCTCCTGGTCCACCAGCTAGAGCAGCTGAGGTTACTGCATAAGTGATGACAGGACACTGCATCTTTTCCCATCCCCATTGTTAAAAGCATCTCACAGCTTAATACACAAGTGACTCCACTTAAACGGGATCATTTAAAGTTAGTACAAGAAAACTACCACCTTCTTTTCCTATGAAAAAATTACTTACCCAAGATGTAATCCCGGTAAGCTCTGAATCGCTCGTAAAACAAAAGATGATCAGTGTGAAAAATATCTGGAAAAAGCACGTTCCCATCTGGCACAGTCCTTCCCAAAGTAGTCCCTGGTTTGTCACGACTGCCATAGTCACTCCAGGAGTCAGCACTCCAATCATTCTCAGCATCTTCGCGGTGCAGGTCTGGGAAGAGGAGCGGGAGTAAAGCAAACCCCATAAACTGTTCAACCATGCACTCACTGCTCTATTCCCAGAGAACTCCTTTCCAGCCCAAGGTCTATCAAGAACGTGCCTTCTACAGCACGTCTTAAATTATCCTTGGTGAAGTGTTTCAAGCCCATATACGTTCCTCGATGCCCATTTCAGGGCCCGTAGTAGGCACTGAGAAACACACCAGAACTTTGCGATTAAAAGGAAAAAAAACCACCACATTTTAGTGTTGATTTCCAGAGCCATCCCTACGTGCGCTCCCTCGTTTCCAGCCCGGTACCCACGCCCCGAGCCGGGGGGCGGCCGCGGGCCGGCCGGGTGCGAGGGACGTCCAGCCAAGTACGCGTTACCCTACCCGGGGCGCGGCCCGTGGTGGATCCGAACCCCAGCCGGAGCAGCCCGGACAGCACAGCCTGACCTGGCCGCCCCTCGCCTCCACACCACCCAGCTGCAGGCTGCCCACGGCCCTCCCGGCTCCCCGCGCCCTCCCCGCCCACAGGCACACGCAGCCCATACCTCTCTCGGCCTGCTCGGCGAGGTCCCGCGGACCGGCGTTGGGACCGGCGTTGGCACCTGCGCCGGCGGCCGGCGAGTCCCGGCCGTCCGCCTGCGGTCCCTGCGGCCGCAGCTCCGCCATTCCGCCCGCTCGGCTTCAAACCGCCCGGGCCGCCAACGGCCGCGCCGGCGCACACCGGGGGAGCTGCCGGCCACCAGCGCCGCGCCCTGATTGGCTGGCGGCAGACAGCGCCCCGCCCCGATTGGCTGGCGGCAGACAGCGCCCCGCCCCGATTGGCTGGCGGCAGACAGCGCCCCGCCCCGATTGGCTGGCGGCAGCAGCGGCCGTTGGTGCGCGCGTTCCTCGGCAGCCGCCGCTGTCCCGTGCCCGGTGCGGCTCGCTCAGGAGCAGGGCGGGAGCGGCCGGAGCCTCCCCCCTGAGGCCCAGCCGAACCCACGAACTGGGGCGGTCCTGCCAGGCAAGGGGCGGCCCTGCCGGCGGGGACGGGCGTTCCACACACAGCCTGGCGGCTGGGGATGCTGCCCTCCCTGCCGATGGTGGATGCACAGCGCCTGGAGAGGAGACAAGCCGCAAAAAATGTAAAAGCACCCAGTAATCAGAACCCTCCAAGAAAACAAAGTAAAACAAACAAAACAATCAAAAAAAAAAAAAAAAAAAAAAGAAACCACCAAAAGTCAGCAACAACAAATAAACGAACTAAGACCCCAGCCCACGACAAACGGAACGGAATTCTCTGGAGCGCCGGGCAGCCCCCCTTTGCTTTCAGCCCCGGCCGGTTCGTACACAAAAAGCACCTGATCAAAATATAAAACACGGGTCTGTTTCATGCCCCGGCCCTTCTCCTGAGGCCCCCCCGTGTGTTTAGAGCCGCGACCACAAGCGCCGATAGGGATTAAAGCCGAAGCAACCACTCCGAAACAGCAGCAGCCACAAGAGGGCTGCCTTGGATTTCTGACAGGCCGATGGAGCAGCTCCCACCCCAGAGCCGCTTCGTGCTCGCTTTCCAAACCGCGCTCGTTCTGCAGCAGCAGCGCCGTGACCGCAGCATCCCACGAAAGGAGCCCGCCAACAGCCCAAATCATCCCCGCATTACCGGAGTCGGAACTGCCGTAGGTACACTGAAACCAACCCTTGCGCACCATAACCCCAAGAAGTGAATGGCTTAGTCCCCCAAAAATTTCTGTCATACGCTGTCAGACTTTAACCATGATAGTGGGCATGGGTGTTTAACCATCCACTCGTAGTTTTGATCTGAAAATTAGTCACAAAATTACAGTTAAACACCTAAGCAAAAGCTTACTTTTTGGCAAGGTCAGGCTTTCAGTGCAGCGTGTTTGTAAATAAAGTGTTTTTAAATTGGCACGTTTTAAGTTTAACTTGATTAAATGGAGGGAAGGGATGCCATCCAGTGGGATTTTCACAGGGTGAAAGGGGGCTCTTGGCGAAACTCATGCAGTTCTATGAGGCCAGCCCACCTGGGCTGGGGCAATCCCAAGCACAGGTACAGGCTAGACAGAGAATGGACTGAGACTATTCCTGGGGAGAAAGACTTGGGGGTGTTGGTGGATGAGTAACTATATAACCATAAAGTTATGGGTATGGAGGTTTCCATATTATTTAGATATTTGGGGGTTTTTTTCTCTAAATAAGTACAATGAATTCAGGGACTCCTCAGGGCTTACAATGGGAAGATGAGTTCTTTCACACCAAGGTGAAACACTGGCACAACATTGTGATCAGGACAACCTATTTATCCCTATCTATTTTGTTTACAGAATAACTGGAAGCAGATTGTGTTCCATTTTATAAGACTTGCACACCATCCAGTTAACTATCCCCAATCCTTGTAAAAAGAGCTCTTTTACTTCAAATAAACACATGCCTGGCAGTGATTGCTGCTGCAAGTGTCATGGACATATCAAGCTCCATTTGGTCCGAAACCTCCACTGCAGTTGGTTTGCTTCCCCTCATATTGGAAATAGAAACAGTCCTCTTTTTGTTGGAAACCTTCCACTTTCCAACTTGCATGTGCATGCAGAGCGCAAACTATCTGTTATTTTCTTGAGCTCAAACAGTGATTTATCTCCCTACAATGTTTATCCATCCAATTTATAATTGAGCATGAATTAGTGCTTTCCTGAACCTCACTGGGCAAGTCACAGTCTGTCTCCTTTTGCACAGCACACTTTCTATTTACCTCAGCTGCTCTATTTTGCCCTTTTTCCCATGCTTAGTTTTTTTTCTTGTATAAGACTGATCAGGTCTGTGTGAAGTGCAGAGGACTGGCAATATTTTACATGGAACATTGACACTCCTGAATTTGAGAGGACAGAGAGAAAGTGGCTGCCTTCACACTCTGTTCTCAGCTCTCACACTTTTGAATGAGCTGTTGCTCCTGTGAATGAGATGAGTCACTGAGATGTTTCGAAAATCCCCAGCCTTATCTTAGGCCCCAAACAGATTTTTTCACCTGCTGTTTCCCTTGAAATACTAAAACAGTGAGGAGTGCTCATATGCAGAACTCAGTCTTTTGAAATCTGAAACAGGCCTTCACTTCAAAATTTGACACAGCACATAGAGTTGAAAATCACAGAAGGTCATTAACTGCTTTACAGAAATTAATGCAAGAGCCGCTACATAAACCTAAGGACATGAAGAGAGGAACTAGTGTCTTACTACTAAAAGATAATTGCTTTTTGGTATTTCAGTAATTTGAACTGAAGAAACAGATCCCACATGTGGGATTTGGCTCATCTGGGTGTTCCAGACTCATCACAAGCAGTCAAATCACAGTAGTTCCAATGCTGGTGCCACAAAGGCATCAATGAGGCTGTGGTGGCTCAAAGCCTGGTGGTAGCACGGCCCCCTGGGTAAGAGGAGCCTCAGCTGTCCACAATGCAGGTGTGGTGGCTCCAGTTATTACAGGTAAGAGCATGCAGCCAACAGGGGCAGGATATCCCGGCCTTCTGTATGGGGGCTTATGAAAAAACCCACTCATCTACAGAGTATATGTAGGAGAACAAACTCACCTGGTCACTCTGAACCAGAACTTCATTGTGCCACTGATTTTACTGGAGCTATGTCTGTTCATGCTCACTGAAAATTTGATCCAGCGTTAAAAACCTGAAGAAAAACAGTAGAATGTTTTAGCCAATGTTCTTATCCAAAATAAAAAAAATCTCTTCATTCTAATTTGCTGCTTCTCCCAGCTCTCTTTTGTGGACATACATATATCTCTTTCAAGAGTACAGACTATTTCTGCTTTAAGATGTCTTAAAATAGTGTCTTCTTAACCATGTCTCCTTACAAGGCAACCTTAAATTACAAATCAAATCAAAAGATCAAATTATTTAATTACCTACAATGGAAAAAATTGTTAGTTAATATAAGGCTTGCAAATGAGAAAATATCTATGAAATGTGTGGAATAAACAGCTGAGACAAGCCAGCAGAGATATGACAGTGATGGGAAAGAAACAAGTATGCACAAAAGAAAAAATCTAGAAGAAGATCACTACATTCAACAGTAAAACATTCCTGTGAATTTTCCTTGTTTTGGCATACATTTTCTTTGTTGCCATGGCAATCATTGTAGTCTTTCTAGGCCTCAATTTCCACACTATAAAATGCAGATAATATTTTTTACTGCATATGTTTCAGTAATTCATTTGCAAACCGCTTTTATGGTAGGGGATGGATGGTGTCACAAAACTGCAGATTGTTGTTAATTAGATGGCTTATTATATATTGGGTTAGATAACTGATGTTCCTTGACAGGTATCTCTTCAGTCTTTAGATTTTCTTTTGTAGCAGGATAAAATTAAACCATTGTAAACCTAAATGCATTGATTCTCACCAGGAAAGCAACTGAATTTTGAAAACCTTTTCTCAATTTTTTTCAGCATCTTCTCAATACTGGCTCCTTCAGGAAGATACTGTCTGGCTTTAGGATTGTTCTAACTGCCACTTTATATTTAAAAAAAAAACAGTAATAGCATTGCTTATTTGGATTTTCATGTTTATAGACCATTCTTTGTAGAGGCCGGTGGGCCTGCTGAGAAAGCTTCCCCAGAATGTTCTGTTCTGTTAATGTTCCCCAGTTCTGCTCCCCTGGTTGGCTCCGTTGGTGGCTACAACCCTTGTTACTTGATACACCCTGGGAGTCGCTTTCCTTTTTCTCCTCCTTTTTTTCCTCCTTTCCTTTTCATTATTTTACATATAATGAGACATATTTTACATATATTGACACATATCAGCTAC